>CABHPR010132974.1:10533-40150 GCA_902168415.1 Peromyscus melanophrys
ACCCCACCCCACCGCCAATCAAAGCCCAGGGAACACTGAGGAAGAAAGAGTGGAAAGACTGTTAAGTGCAGGAGGTTGAGGGGAGGTGTGAAATACTGTCCTCTGGACATGACACAGCAGTCATGGTTGCCTGCACAAGACCCACACAAAATAAAGCCATTCAAAATTCCAGCATGGGTGGGAGGGGAGAAGTTATGGCAGTTGATGGCTAATAGAGAGAGAATCACCTTTGTTTGGAGATAGTGGTACATCCCAGTGGATGTTTCCATCGCCATTTCCCAAATACAATTAATTTGACTAAGTGGGTTGATAATAAAAAGAATAATAAAAGAATGAGGAAGAGGGCATAGAGTCTGGAGTGAGAGACAATTTGGTGGGTCTTAAGGGAAGTTAAAGAAGCCTGTAGGGGATGGATATAACCAAAATATGTTGTAAACATGTATCAAAATTTCAAAGAATACATAAAATATAATATTTTATGATTATAATAATAAAATAATAATACAAAAATAAGAAAAAATTGTCTTTGCACTCAGTTTTAGGTCATTTTATAAGGAGTCTTGATAGCACCATTTTTTTCATTGACTGAATTTGTTCCTTGACAACTTACATACTTCTTTTCCCAAGAGAGAAAAAGCAGGGCACAATTGCAATCAGATCAAAGCAAAACCAAACTCCAATAGTGTAACTATCTCAGTGTTCAAGTCTGGGATTTGCTCACAGTATTCTGACCTTCAAAAGGCTTAGGAAACTCCACATCTTTGGCTCTGCCATCCATAGAACACACAGCTTGCCTTGTAGGCTTACTCCAAACACACTGCTATCTTTGGTGGATATCCCATGGTCCTAACATCTCTAATATGTTGTGGTCTCCACTGAAACAGGTTGTACCTCCAAAAATAGCCTTCTGGGCTCTCTGCAGGGATTTTGACTCTAGTACTTGGTGACAAACCTCAGTTTCTCTCCACTACCCCTTCAATCCTTGGGCTTCCACTTCAACTTAAGCTGAACCTTTACAAAGGTCTTCTGGCTACTCTGAAAGGATTCCATCATAGCCACATGATGCCAAGCCTCAGCTGCTCTCCATGACTGCTTCATGCCTTCAAAACCAATACCATGTGGTAGTCTCTTACACATTACCAAGCTCAGCTGTCCTCATGAGCTGTAACCTTTGCTCCCCTGAACTACTACCTCTGTGTGCTGGTCCTGAGGAAACACTTCTCAGAAGATCTCACCTGAATATCCTTTCAAATTATCTTCTCCTCTACTTTATCACTCCTTTAATGTATAGTTCATTTAGAAGATTGCTAATTCTCAGATACCCAAGATTTCCTGGATACCTTTCTTGTTGATTTCTAGTTTAATTCTAAAGTCAAGTCTATTTCAGACTATCTCAATTCCTAACTAATGTAAAAATTTCCAAGTACCACTTTGTACACTGTGCTGTGCTCTACATGATAGTCATGCACCCATCCACAATGAACGTGTGCATTGACATCATAGCAAAGGAAATAATTGCGACTTCAAACACTTCATAGAACTGGTAGAGTTAGGTGAACTGAGCTCCTTAGGGAGGGAAGAAGAAATAAATGTTGTAACCAGAGGCAATAAAATGAAGCAGCAGCCATTTGGGGAACAACAAAGCCTTTGTTTTGCTGCATTGTAAGATGGAGAAGCATCAAGATGATGCGAGAAAGAAACCAGATGCTGTACATCGGGGAAAGTTGGACTTACTTGCCTTTCTAAAGAGATTAGATTCCATGATTTGCTGTGAGGAGCTGTTGTATAGTTTAAACAGAGAAATGAAAAATTCATCTCTTTTTTTAAAAGCCATTTCCAGGGATTAGAGGAGAATATGAGAGAGAGAGAGAGAGAGAGAGAGAGAGAGAGAGAGAGAGAGAGAGATCACCCATGTCCAAACTAATGAGAGGTGTCACGTTTTCAAGCTAACACAGTAGTCCTGAAACTTCTAAGATATACTTCAGTGGAAAATTGTGAATTATAATCATGAGGGCTTGGTGACCAGCTGGAAATGAGTGTGAAGGTGTGTAAAAAAAAAAATTATGAAGAATAACATTTGCTAGTAAAATTTCACAATCTAATTAAAGAACCCAAAAGTTGTCAAGTTGATGAAAAGCTATTTAGCACAAGCACATGGTGACTATTGTAACACCCACCATCTCTAATCAATCTCCCTTCTTTCCCCTTAGCCCCCTTCTTCCTACAACTTCTTTTCTACCATTCACATCATTTTCTTTAGCAATAGAGATAAAAATGACAAACTATCAAATTTCAAAAGCCAGAAAAAAGAAGACAGAGTGAGTAGTCAACCATTATAGATATGAGAAACCAGTACAACAGGGTGTGGAAATGACATTATTTTGGCAATTAAATGTGTCTTCTTTATTTTTCGGTTGAAAGTAGACTGAGTGGCAATCGTTTGTAATGTTTATTCTAATAGCGATTCAATTTTCTTCCAAGACAGTAAACTCTTAACTCAATGGCCATCCTCATGTCATTTTCACAAAATATCATCACTTTAACAAGTACAGACACATTCAGAGAGATTGAAGTCATTTCACACGCAAAAAAAAAAACAAACAAACAAACATTTTTCACAGAATAGAAGTTCATTTAACATTGCAATGTGAAATATGGACAATCCAGGCAACAGAACCCTTATCTGATGACCTGGAGGTGGAGATCTAAACAGTCCCTCAAGTGTGTTTCATTATGGACCATTGAAGGGTTACAGTTTCAAAGAGCCCCTAATAGACTGCCTACAATTCAGCTTAGAGAGAAAGGGGACATGACAGCTTCAGTCTCATCGTTCATTGTATTCCAGTCTCAACACTCTCTGCAAACGCTTTAATCACACTGAAGAGAAAAATCTCCTTCTCTTCCCTTGGCATCACTAAAACAGTCCCCAGAGTATATAAACCTACATTTTTAAGTCTGGACATTTTTGATTCTGTCAAAGTTTCCAGAATAGTACCCAAAACTAAATATACTATCATCAAATATGTTGTGTAAACACTTCTCAAAGTTTGAAC
This sequence comes from Peromyscus melanophrys, assembly GCA_902168415.1. Classification (NCBI taxonomy): domain Eukaryota; kingdom Metazoa; phylum Chordata; class Mammalia; order Rodentia; family Cricetidae; genus Peromyscus; species Peromyscus melanophrys. The sequence goes on from CABHPR010132974.1 coordinate 13,587, forward strand.
ATCAAAATCATATGTCCATTCATAAAATAGTTAGGATTCAGTTAATATAGGTAGACACATCATAATCCCTGGTGCAATGGACATAAAGCTGAGTAAAGCTATTTAGTAGCTAACATCATAGAGTAAAACAGACATTTAATAGGATTATGTAATTTAACCTGGTTTATTTCATATATATATATATATATATATATATATATATATATATATTTAGTTTTAGCTGATGCATATCATAAAATAGATGGATATTTAAGTAGATACATAAAGCTTATTGGAAAATAAATATTTTCTAATAAAAATAACTATACAATGACCGATATAAGAGGAACTAATTACATGTGGACAATCTTCATTTACATAGATTTCACAATGTGTGCCCAGGCTTGCTAGCTAGTGTGGTCTCTGTTCTTATTAGTTTGACTTACAAGCAATTTATGGTGAGTTCTTATTTGAAAAATGTTTGAATGCTACAATAGTGTGTGTTTCAAAACATATTCCAGAGTTATAACTATGGACAAGTTTTTATAAAGGTACCATAAGTAGATTGTAAGTAAACATTTTCGTAGCATGAAGTTAGCTATATGGTGTTTATCTCATAGACCTACGAAGCACTGAAAAAAATGAAACCGTGAGGAACACTTCTGCAATAAAACCAATAAAAAAAATCTTTGCGAATGTGGAGGTCATCTGAAGTATCTCAGAGGCAGAGAAATGTTTTAGAAACAGACCCCAAAGCCTATGCTCAGGGTACCCAAAACTTTATAAGGAAGCTGCATTTCTCATCTTCTTTCTGTGGAATGAACGTACTATGGGTTACTGGCTCTATGCAAAGTAGAACAGCCTCCAAGAGCTGAAAATTGCTACTCAAGTATGGCAAAAATATTTTACTTTATTATGTGCAAAAGCAAAATATGAATTGTAAATGTGTATACATTTTACTCTATCTTGTCTTATTTCATGTGCATGTGTGTGAGTGGATAAAAATGTGTGGAATTTCATTGTATGAGGAGCTAAGGGACTGAGGAAAAAGAAAACACCTGAAAGAGTATAAGGAAAAAAAATAAGAAAAACATCTGAGAAACCCTTCAGTAAAGGCATATTTCTAGAAGGCAATGAATGGTCTTAAAAGTTTATGGGAAATAATGTATTAAATTTACATATTTAAGTTAATTGAAAGTTGTGTCAATTGTCAAAACGCAATGACGACAAAGTGAATGAAGCCCAAGCATCTCCAAGAGAAGAAACTCAGTGCTAATATTATATATGTCCGCAACTGAAAACTTAGTATGTCCGTTTCCTAAATTTCAGATCATTTGAAATAGATGCCTTAAGACAATTTTCCAATATTTTGAAAGATATTGAAATATCTATATAATGTATTTATATTCTTTAAAAAGACAATAAAGAGTTTATGAACACATAAAGAGTAAATGGACTTAGTTCTTAAACCATTCTTTGACTTTATTCGTAGAGGAGACAGCAGGGTCTTCCGATCAGGTGCCGCTGTCAAACGTTCCACAACGGTTCCAGAGGAAAGGTTCATCTTTAATGGCCGGGAGGAAGGATGGCTGCGTCGCAGCAGCAGAGGCTTGCCGGGAATCTGAGCACTGCACTCTGCTCCAGGAGAACTTTAAGAAAGCCTGTGGCAAAGGAACTGCACAATGCCACACCCTTAGCGGCCGACTGTTGTGTGTCGCCCTGAGAGAGAGCCTGAGAGAGACGGTTTTGTGGGGCTGTCAGTGTGGTTTCCCTTTAGAAGGAGACTGCATTCGGATTTGGAAAAGCTTATTTGAAGACATTTGCATCCAGGATACTCAAATCAATCAAATTCCCACCGTCAGTCAAGACAAGGAAGATGGACTCCAGGAGGACATGGCTTCAGGTTGGTATTTAAAGGAATAATTTAGGAACACTAAACATAATCACAAAAATGCATTAACTGAAGAATACCTAATTTCTAGTTCTACTTGTCATTTTTCCTTTGAAGGTTAATTTTAAATTTCTCTTAGAAATTGAATGTTTGTAAACCTTCATACTATGCCAATGGACAGAGGGTATCAGAAGAATGAAGCATATTGCCAATTCTATTTATTCACTTATTCATTGAACAAATGCTTAGGAAACATTTAGATCTGTGTAGTGAAAGAAGGACATCTGTCCTTCATTGAAGAAGATTGCTACATTTTAAAGAAATTTTAAAATTAAAGAAGCAGCCAGTGTAGTGGCACATACCTTTAATCCCAGAACCCAGGAGGCAGAAGCAGGCAGATCTCTGAATTCAAGGCCAGTCTTGTCTGCAAAGTGAGTTCCAGGAGAGCCAGAGCTGCTTAGGGAGATGCTGTCTCAAAAAAACAAAAACAGAAACAAACACAAAAAAAAGGAAAAAAAAAACAGATAAAACAGGGAAAGAGATAGTCATTTAATTAAAGTCTCTACCTTCCCACGATAAGTTCTAAACCCCTGAGATAAAAGAACAAATAAACAAAAATGATTGGTCTCTAGATTCTTGACTTCTCAAGGAAGGAGTTTCTCATGCCACTTTCCTGAGAAACTGATTGTGAAGATTGTAGCATGAATCTTAGAGAGTCTTATTAATAAAATCAAACCTAAGCCAGGTATTGAGGTGAACACTGGAATGTCAGAGAGCCAGAACAAGCCACAGCTATCTCACCTCACTGGATCCTCAGCTGGTCTTGCTTCCTCAGACTGCAGGCCTCTGAGTCCTCATCCAGAATGGGTCTCAGCTGAATTGCTGCTCAAAAGCCTGAATGCTTAACCAGGCCAAATGCTTCTCCAGGCCAAATGCTTCTAGTTTCTGGTCCTCACGCCTTATATACCTTTCTGCTTTCTACCACTACTCCCTGGGATTAAAGGTGTTGTCACCATGCCTGGCCATTTCCAATGTGGCCTTGAACTCACAGAGATCCAGAGGGATTTCTGTCTCTGGAATGCTAGGATTAAAGGCGTGTGCTACCACTGCCTATCCTCATGTTTAACATTGTGGCTGTTCCGTCTCTGACCCCAGATAAGTTTATTAAGGTACACAATATTTTGGGGAACACAATACCACCACAGAAGATGGTTTGCATGCACAGTATTAAGAGGAATGTTTAGCAGCAAAGCCATGGAAAGGAATCCACAGGACTTGATAGAGAAGCTGAAATGCATTGCGGTTGCTACAAGAACTTAGTTACTTGCACACAACACTGGACTTGCAGAATTTTCTCCTGTTAAGACAAGGGACTGACACTCTGTCCTCCTCTTGTGGATCGCTAATGGGCATTAGTGATGGCCCAGGTAAGTCAGTAACCTGTTGGGTAAACACCATACCTAGAAAAGCACCAGGTAAAGGTGAGCCCTCACTCAACCATACTCACAATTGTTATGAGACTTCAATGATTGTGCAGCACACACTTGTTGGATGACAGACCAGTATAAAAAAACATTAGAGTCTGAATATGTTTATAAATGTGAATCACGTGGGAGTACATGAACAAGGGTTGAAGTTTTTTTGGTTTGTTTTATGTTGTGAGTCACTAACTCCAAAGACAGCACTGTCATTCCTTACATTAATATGGACAGTTCCCAGAAGAAAGGGCTTTAGTGGAGGACAGAGGAAATCCAGATCCAGATGTGTATATTTTGAGTCTGCAATATTTACTAGATATCGAAATGGTGAGCTCAAGTTCTAAGTATGAAATTTGTGTTTAATTCCATGTATGGCATAAGGACATGAGATTTGCACAGAAGGTGAAAACTGAGAGGAAGGGATCATTCATTAATAAATTATAAGCCTGTTGGACTAGTCAAGATTAACAGCAACAACAACAACAAAGTTTATGGCGTCTTAGACCAGAGTGGTAGCAAGGTGAGATGAGGTCAAATTCCCAAGCTATTGATACAAGTGGGTCAACTTAAGAAGAATGCAGAAATCGATACAATTAATAAAAACACCCTAGCCTGATTCCACATGGAGAGTAAGCAGCCATCAGTACTGATCATATTAAGGAAGAGAAGACAAAGGGGATTGATTCTGACACAAATTTAGGAAATGTTTTGTAGTTTTTGATGCATTTGTACATGATTGTATAACTCAAGTGCAGGTCTGGTGGGTGCGTAATTGTTTATCCCCAGGGCACACTGTCTTTTAACTGTTTTCAATAATGGACCTACTGTTTAAAATGTCCTATTGGAAAAGTGCATGCACATATACATATACAAATATAACATATACACATCTGAAATGACATGAGGTTGGCATTTAATATACAGACAGTTTATTGTACTGCCTACAAAAACAGCATACTATCTGAAACAAAAATCACTCTTTTATACTAAAAGTAAATGTGTTGCTGAAAAGTTTCTCTCAAGCTCCCAAGTCCCGCCAGCTCCCAAGTCCCGCCAGTCCCAGAAACCACTTACAAAATAAACACACAGACGCTTACATTATTTAAACTGTTTGGCCATTAGCTCAGGCCTATCATTGTCTAGCTCTTACTCTTATATTTAGCCCATTTCTATTAATCTCTACTTTGCCACGTGGCTCGTGGCTTACCAGTACTTTACATCTTCCTTCTTCTGGCCGCGGCTCCAGGCAGTCTCCCTATCCTTCCTTCCTCTTCCCTCTCCTCCCTTCTCTGTTAGTCCCGCCTATACTTCCTGTCTGGCTACCGGCCAATCAGTGCATTATTGAAAAAGAGTGATATCCACAGCACTTCCCCTTTTTTTCTTTTTCAAAAAGGAAGATTTTTAACTTTAACATAGTAAAATTACATATAACAAAACAATTATCGAGCAAGAATTATAATTACAATATTAAAGAAGATATCCTATCTATCTTATATTTGTGAGTTTAAGGTTTTATATCTAACTTATCTTTTATCACAACTAAGGAAATTACAACTATCTAGTCTTCAACCACATCAAAGACCTCAGAAGGATATAATACTACCTGAGAAATGGGAGAAGGAAGCAAGCAACTTTCGGGAGTCTTGTAGGGTAGACAAGAGACAGCTGACAGCCTGGACAGTCATTCAAAGTTCTCTTGTAAAGTTGGGGCATCTGTTTTCAGCTCACAGGCCTAGAGTATCTCAGTCATTTTTTGTGTGTGTGTCCTGTAGAATGTCTGGCAGTTTCCTCTGCAAAGCAGGAACCTGAAGGACCATTTTGTCAAGCAAAGTTCAGTGGTCACCTTCCTATGGGTCCTGCATGTCCAGTCGATCAAGCAGTCCAGGCAAGAACAGTTTCTTGCCCAAATGGCTATTTTTGCCAAGGTGAAGATAAATTCCATATGGAGTGTCTTTGATGCCCATTCTCCTCTGAAATAAATCCAGTGTTGCCAGGAGCAGACATGTCTCACTGTCTAGAACGTCTAAATTTTTAAAACATTTTAAATGCCATATTTTGTAGGTCTTTGAAGTATTTGAAGATTACCTATCTATCTGAAATGTATCTATGTATATCTAGAAGACTTAACTAACATGGCTGTAAATATGATTATCATAGATGACTAATTATTAATCTATTTCTTAATTATCCATTACAATTTTAAATGAGTTACATAAACATAATACCTCAAACAAAAGTAGAAATATACACACAGTATAACAAAATCAACTTTAAGTTTGTATCAATAAGCTAAAATTTATAACAATGTAAAACATTTTAAACAAGTTGTTGTTCTTTAAAAGTAGATTCATTAATCTACCCTTTTATCCTGTCATCTGTATATCCTATATATCTATATCATATCCCCTTTTCTTTTCTTTAGGAAAACTCTAGCTACATAAATGTTTTGTGGTTTGGGTGATAACTACCCCCACAATGAGTTGGTTGTTCTATTCAGACTGAGAACAAAGCCCCGTAGCCTAATGGCCTTGAGAGAAGCAGCTTTATTCTTCATGGCATGGAAACAGAAAGCCCAGATAGTCCAGTAGGGTCTCCTCTTGATGAAGTCTCCCTTCTTCCTTGGCCTCTTGCTGTATCCTTCTATGACCCTTTCTTGATGTGTGCTAAAGAATGGGTATGAGAGGGGATGGAAGAAGTGTAACCCAACCAAGCAGACCAATGCCCCACTATTATGACCTTATTTGTCCCTCACTGATTCCTTAAAAACACCATATCCACACACACATACACTCTGGGTTAGAACTTTAGCATTCATGTTTGAGAGCAGAGCATAAGCATCCAGTCGATGACAATAAAGTGATTACAAATTGATGGGTCAAGGGTAGGTTTTTGGTTTTTTTGTTTTGTTTTGTTTTTGTTTTTGTTTTTTTCGAGACAGGGTTTCATTGTGTAGTTTTGGTGCCTGTCCTGGATCTCGCTCTGTAGACCAGGCTGGCCTGGAACTCACAGAGCTCCGCCTGGCTATGCCTCCTGAGTGCTGGATCAAAGGTGTGCACCACAACCACCCGGCTTAAGGGTAGTTTCTTAAATATGTTTTATTCTATAGCATAGACTTGTCAATTTGTCCAAGTAGTGGTGTTTGTCTGTATTTGTATGTCTGCATTTGTATTTTTAGAAAATCTGTACGGCTCACTGAAATCTGGTTTTTGTTTGTTCATTTTTTAGAATTTTATTTAACATGGGGTCGTACCACAGAAATAGAAGTCAGCTCTTCCTCAGAAAGACAGGAGGAGATTGGATTCTAGAAGAAATGATGATTCTTGACCTAGTCAATAGAAAAATAGAACTATACAGTAACAGCAGCTAGGGCAGTGCAGAGCCTGCAGAGGTTGGGACATGCAGCACTGTGAAGAACCTGCCTATGGTTGTACAGTTGTTTGCTTGCAGTGGACTGATGAGCAAGGAGCACAGACAGCCCAACAAGGACCAGTTTAGTCACTCGAGGATGTTTACATCAGAAAACAAGTTGATGTCTTGGTAACAGTTGACAAATAAGTATATTAATTAGATGTTTTAAAATGAAATTCTGATCATATCGCTTTCCTTAACACTCTTTGAACAGGTCTATTGCTGCTTCTTGTATTTTGTGTTGGATTTAGTTGTGTTTATTTCCTAGGAAGCTGTGGGATATCAGCTACAAGGACTGCATACTGCTGTTCTCAAGGATGCCACCTGGTACCCAGTCCACATCCAACTAATGCTTGTGGAATGAAAGATTCTGTCAATGAAATTTTCTAATTCTACCTTTATGAATCCTGAAATTCTTAGAGACTGAGAAAATCAGAGGTGGAAATAATTTTAAAATTGCATTTCTACCTGATTTATGATTCTGTTGGTAGGGAAATTTCTTTTCCTTTACTTCCTTTTCTTTCTCTCTCTCTCTCTCTTTTGTTCAGAAAATACTCCTGCTGTTCTTTTTTCTTCAGGTCCTTTTTTTTTTGCTTCACTGTACCTGTTCTAGTCATTAGCGTTAACTTTTATCTTCAAGTAACTGAATCCACAAAACAAGGCTTTTTAATTTACTCACATGGTTTTTCTTCATCTATCTCTCATTATTTTTAAATGTCAGGGAATAAATAAGTGTTACATTCATTTGCAAATATTTGGTTGACTATGCATTCACAGCTCCAGAAAATTTTGAAAACTATTCAATAGTGAAATAGGTTTCTTGTTTTCTTTCTAGGTAACATGAAAAAGTATAATAATCACAACTGGGATCTAACTACCCCTTTGCATCATGGTAATGCATATAAACTATCATTTTTATCTACATTATAAAAACTGGATGATATGATTTAAGTGTTATCAGGATTCTTAATGATATGCTGATACAAAGTTATTTGTGTAGTTTAAAGGCTGCAGTAGAAACATGCTGCAAAATCATGGCAGTCTTTCCAAAAAGGGTTAGGAAAGCAACTGCTTTGCCCTTCTGTCATCTATTTATGGATATTTTGAAAATTACTCTTTCATTGAAACAAAAGGTTGGGTAAATTTTAAGTATATTTTGATCATACAAGCCAACTGTTTTTGTGTATGCCTGTAGTGACAGCAGAGGTAGCACTCTCTCTCTCTATATATATATATATAGATATAGATATAGATATAGATATACATATATACACATGCATATATGTGTATATATTTTTATAAGAATATATATATACATGCATATATGTGTATATATTTTTTCATAAGAATATGAACATCTTCATAGGCAGCAATAACTGTGTAGCACTTTTGTTGGCAATTACTTATCCATCCCCAATGAACTGTGGCAGAACAATGATTTTGACTCATGACCCTGAGCTCACAATAAGTTACATAGTTCAAATTCTATTTCTGAAGATTTATTGCTTGTTTTGAGAAACTTAGAGTCAGAGACGTTTTTCCCCTAAAGCCCCACTTCGGTTCTATCCATTCCCCACCAATCTGGATCACAATGCACATACAGTATTGAAGAAAGATGATTCAAACATTGCACCCTGAGGCCTCAGTAAATTTATAATTTTAAAGAAATCATAGGAACCTGGTACACTTTTGTACTCACCTTACAGAATTCTCATAGTTTCATTTGCAAGTTCTCTATGTACAACCTTATGCTTATTTTTCTATGACCTGGGCATTTTATTGCTTTCAGGATTCAAACAGATGCAGTCTTGTTTGGAAGTGACAGAGGCATGCGTAGGGGATGTGGCTTGTAATGCACAATTGGCCCTTTACCTTAAAGCATGCTCAGCAAATGGAAATCTGTGCGATGTGAAACATTGCCAAGCAGCCATACGGTTCTTCTATCAAAATATGCCTTTTAACACTGCCCAGATGTTGGCTTTTTGTGACTGCGCTCAATCTGATATACCCTGTCAGCAGTCCAAAGAAACTCTTCACAGCAAGCCATGTGCACTGAACATAGTTCCACCCCCCACTTGCCTCAGTGTAATTCACACTTGCCGAAATGATGAATTATGCAGGTGAGTAAAAACACACATACCTTGCTTTCTTATTTCGGCACCTTATTTATTATAGTCCAACCCTAACATTTGATCTCCTTCCATTGCTGGAGTTCCCACCATACTCCAAATGGTGTAAATAAAGCCAGACAATTCCTATTGTGAATCTGTGGTGCATGTGTGGTATCCTTTTTGAAATTCAAATATAAAATGCAGAGTAGGATTTTGTAATAAAGAAACCCACTATGTTGAACTATGATGGCCTATATGACATCTTTTTAAAGATCATGTTTGTCCTGTGTGTGTGTGTGTGTGTGTGTGTGTGTGTGTGTGTGCACGCGCGCACGTGCAAGTGTGTCAGTACATACAGACAACAATCTTCATGAGTTGGTTCTCTTCTTCCATCATGTGGGTCCTACAATTTTAGCTCTCTGTTCGTCAGGCTTTTTAAAGTTGTCTTTCATCCCTCATCTAGCTCACTGGTCCACAATCAGCTTTTTAATTAGCCCCCCCCCCTTTTTTTAAATGATGTGGTGATGTGATTACAGAATCTTTGTTATTGTTTTGGTTTTGTTTGTCTTAGATAAGGTCTTCCTCTGTATACCAGGCTAGCCTTGAGTTGACAGTTTGGGACACGAGTAAGAAATGCAGGAAATAATGAGAATATGGACTAAACTGAGAGGGGGTTTACAGGTAGTCCCCACTGGTCTCACACTAGGTCATCCTGCTTCAGCTTCCCAGTCATGGGATTACAGGTTTGTCATGTACTGCTATGCCTAATTTTTGTAATCAAACTTGAGGGTGGGTAGAGCGCTCATAGTCTGTGTCCCAGCCTGTTCAGCCACTCGGCCTTAATAAGTGAATTAAAGGTGTCAAATTAATACTGGAAAACAAAGAAAAAGGAGACTTAGTCAATGTGGCTTCACTGGGAAGAGGAAAGAATAGATCCAGTGAAACTCCCCACACCAAGTCCATCTTGGGGGAGGCTGAAGCGATATTAAAATCTAAACAGAAGCCGGGCGGTGGTGGCGCACGCCTTTAATCCCAGCACTCGGGAGGCAGAGCCAGGCAGATCTCTGTGAGTTCAAGGCCAGCCTGGGCTACCAAGTGAGTTCCAGGAAAGGTGCAAAGCTACACAGAGAAACCCTGTCTCGAAAAACCAAAAAAAAAAAAAAAATCTGAACAGAAAACCAAGGATTTGCATGTCTAAGTAGCTCCAATCAAGCTGTCATGTGCCCACCACTGACCCATCCTTGGCTGGACTTCGGTCTCATCTGGTAAGGTGACTGGACAGGTTGTCAGAAATTGTGAAGTATCTTTTGGGGAGACATGTTCCCCAGCCTTAGGTCTTGCTGTCCAAGAAAAAAAAATCTAAAAATAATTTTGTGAATTCTATTTGGTATAATTAGGAATGTGGAAAAAGAACAAAGTGTATCCCATGCTGTAGGAAAACTGGATTGGAAGTGCCTTATTTGAATTTTCCTGGTGGGGGACAGTGTCTAAATGTCAGCTCCAAAATCATATGAGGTTAAAAAAGTTTTTTAATAAATCTCTCAGGTAGTTGATACTGCAAATCGTCACCCATTGTGATAAAAATAGTTATAATGGAAACCCTCCTGAGAGGACAGTAATTTACAGTTTCACTGTTTTTTAATCCACACTCCCTATAGCAACATTAGAAAGTACAAAGTTAGCTTTGTCCTGGGACCCAGAACTCATTTTGCCCCATGCCAGTGTTTTACTAGGTAAGAGCTCATCACATATTAATGTAAAATCACTCTATTCACAGGTTAAATCCAGGTCTTCACTCTTTTTCTAGGACACACTATCGAACATTCCAGTCAGAATGCTGGCCCCGTGTGACAGGGAAGTGCCAGGACGATGAGACCTGCATCAGCACATTAGGCAAGGGAGACCTTACTTGCTCTGGGAGTGACAGCTGTAGGGCCGCCTACCTGGGAACCTTTGGGACAGCCCTTCAAGTGCCATGTACTTGCAGGAGCATCACACAGAGCGAAGAACCTTTGTGCATGGCTCTCCAGCACATGCTTCATAGCAAATCATGTTTCAGTAAGTTATCCAACTAAAAGGTTGCCTGTGTGTCTTCTTACCTACATAAATATCTATCTTGTTTTCTACTATATCATAAAAACAGTAATCCGGCCAACCCCTACCAAAAATGTTCATAAAGACAATTTGCATTTGCTATTTTGGTTATGTTCTGGTTTTGCTTTTTTTTCTCGTTTATCAGAAAGTGATACACATTTTAAGTTGATAAGTTATTACTGAGTATCATTTATTGATTTTAATGTGAAAAGCATAAAAGGCTTCATTTACATGCTGAAAATATCCATTATTCATAGTTTGTAACAACAAATCAGCTCCAAACATTGACCTAAAATCATTAACCATGTAGCCACTTAGCTGAACAGTTTTATACACTTGCCTTGAGTGCATTTTACTGAACTTTTTGTCTAGATTCGATCATGCATTGACACTCATCCCTCATAGCTCTACTGAGGCTGGATTGGCCAAGATGGTATTTAGCAAGCATTGTTGGCTGGTAAAGCATGGTTCTCCTCTGGTGTTCCCTTCAGCAATATAGCTGGTGACTGTTACCTGGTGCAGCAGAATTCCTAGTGACTAACTAAATATGCAGGTATTTATCAAGTCGTATTGTAAATATACCAGTGAACAAAGTAAGTCACACGTCAATCTCAGAAAGATGTGGGAACAAACTACAAAAGAATTTGGATAGTCAGGATGGGCTCAAGAAGGTATATTGATTTAGAAATCTATAATTTAAGCTGTCCTGCCCCTGAAGTATATCTTTCCTTTCATTTATTTTTCTCTCCCCTTAGACTTAGCAAATGTACTGATCAGCCTCTAATGGTAAGATGGAAAGAACATTTTTTAAAAAGTTAATTTTTAATGTAAGGAAAAGAAAAATGAAAATTAGACCCTGGGCTTAGTTAGGGTTGAATATTCTGACATCAATCACTCTCTTAAGATTCTCGACCTGTTTTCTGAAAACAGTTCATAGGACATACCAGAGGAGCTTGGAGCTTCCGCTCACATGTGTTTCTGTCTGCTATCATTCCCCTCTTGGCAATGACAGTCAGTTTTCCAGAAAGTGAGCTGTCTCTACCTGGTGCTCTTAACCTTGCCCCTGTCTAGTCCAAAGAAGTTCCTGTGTTTGTTGTTTCAGCCCCTTTTCCTCTTACACGCCAATCTATGAATGGATTGGATGGGACTTTTGTAGTTGAAAGGATTGTAACAGTGCTCAGTCTTATTCAATATTAGAGAGTTCACATTTTAATCTCTTTCATATCTGTTTGAAAACTTAATGAGTTCCTATCTCAAGTCATCATTCTTATTGGAAATCCATACACAATACTAATGTAGAATAGTCAACTTATGTAGCTAGAGTTTTTCTGGTCCTGCCTGGCCCACAGTCAGGACAAATCTCTCTCTCCTGCCAGTCCCGCAGCTGCTCAGACCCAACCGAGTAAACACACAGAGACTTATATTGCTTACAGACTGAATGGCTGCAGCAGGCTTCTTGTTATCTAGTTCTTCTATCTTAAATTAACCCATTTCTATAAATCTATACCTTGCCACGTGGCTCATGGCTTACCGGCATCTTCACATGTTGCTTGTCATGGCGGTGGCTGGCAGTGTCTCTCCTCACTCAGCCTTCATGTACCCAGAATTCTCTTCTCTGCTTGTCCCACCTATACTTCCTGCCTGGCTACTGGCCAATCAGTGTTTTATTAATAACCAATCAGAGCAACACATTTAACATACAGAACATCCCACAGCAAACTTATAATGTCATCCATGCTATTTAGTAAAACATCCTATCTGAACTATGGATTATTCAGATGTTGAATCTCCCTTTCTTTGTTGTACAGGATCACTGGTCTCTGTAGAATATGAAGGTTGTCTGTCTCCCCAGACTCCAGTAGGCATTTCCCACCTACCTGACTGCTACATATTCCTGCATATTTCAGGTTTATACTGCAATAATACTCTACTTCAATCTGCACATTTTTATACAGGTATCTATATGACCAGCTCATTTGACTTATAACACCAAATATCAGTAGATTAATACAAGATTTAATTTCTAACCAACATAAAATAATTACAAAGAGAACAGTTGGGATGAGAATTGAAGATTATTGAAATTCAGATGTCACCAAGCTATTTAGTGTTCTTCCACTATGTGGCTAAATCCTCTTCTGAGTTCATAGAATCCATCCAACATATCCACCCTGCTAATGAAGAACGCAAAAAAATTCCCTGGATATTTTGGTGGGTCAGTCCTAAGTGCTTTGTACATCACTTTCACTTTGACTCATCTGCAAGGGAAGCTGGGAAACACAGTTCGCTTCTGTGCCTGGTAGGAAGGAAAATGAATTTCGTGTGTATCTAACCAATCTCTGCCACTGTATCCCCAACAAAATATATAAAGCCATGTCTCCCTAATACTGAGCCAATTCATTTATCACTAATGCTGGGAAGTGCAATTCATGTTTGAATATGTCTGTCACATATGGCAGAATACAAAGCATAGAGCAATGGATTATGGATAGTAGTCTATTTGAAACCACTTTTGAAGAACAGAAGGAGTCAACATTTCGTGCAAAAATATTACATGTAGTTTCTTCTAATTCATTGAACTAAAATTTGCTTCGTTTGGATCTCTCTACAATGCTTTGTAAATATATTCTGAGACTCTGTCATCTTTGCCACTATACAGCAACATCCTTCATTACATGGGCATAGGGATGTTGTAAAGAGATCCTGCAGACTTGCATTGTATAACCCATTAACTTAACCGTGTTATGGAGGACACTCTTCATGGGGGATTGAGTCTCCCAGAGAAATCTGCCCCTTTTTTGTAGCTAGAGTTTTCCTACCGGGCCCACGGTCAGGACAAATCTCTGTCACCCGCCAGTCCCACAGCCACTCAGACCCAACCAAGTAAACATAGAGACTTATATTGCTTACAAACTGTATGGCCGTGGCAGGCTTCTTGCTAACTGTTTTTATAGTTTAAATTAATCCATTTCTATAAATCTATACCTTGCCACATGGCTTGTGGCTTACCGGCATCTTCACATGCTGTTTGTCATGGTGGCGGCTGGCAGTGTCTCCTCAGCCTTTTACTTCCCAGAATTCTCTCCTCCTTGTCCCGCCTATACTTCTTCCTGCCTGACCACTGGCCAATCAGTGCTTTATTTATTGACCAATAAGCAACATGTTTGACATACAGACCAACCCACAGCACTTTTTCACCACTAGTATGTATTCTTCCACATGCCACTCCCCTTCACTTCTCTGTTTACAAATTTCCATATTTGTTCTTTCATCTCATTGACGAGTCTTACTTTTAGTCACTTCTCTTTCCAGACAAAGCAAAATTGATTGCCATGAATGTACTGCCTGCAGGGAGGGCTTTTCTTTCACACTGCTCTCTAGAACCATCTCTGTTTTTGCAGTGTGTAGCAGATGTCCATGAAGAGTGAGCATTGACACTCTGTTACACTCACTTTTCCTAGAATTGGGTGCCTAACTGATCTAATGATATCCAACAGAAGATGTATTTCAAATGGCAAATAGCCTTCATGTGTTGATTTTGTTTTTTATACTTTACAAAGACTAAACACATTTTCAAGATTTTCTATTAAGTGCCCACAGAAGTTCCCCTAATTTTATTTGGAATAATTATTCTGTTATAATGACGACTCTGAAAGCCACAAACACAGCTCCAAGCCAAAGAGAATTAATTGACATTGAATTTTTAGTTCTCAAACTTGAAACATCCTCAGAAATATCTACAGAATTTCTTATATAAAACCAATCTCACCCAGATGACTCTGATTGTAACCAAGTTTGGGAGCCACTGCTCTTATCCACATGTGGAAAAATTCAGTCTCCAGTGTCAGGTCCAGAGCCTCTTTCACATTCACATACATCTCTCGGAATAAGAAAGGTCTGTATGGGAAAAGGCAAGGCTACTAAGAGCAAATCCATGCAGCTCCTCAGGTGGCACGTTTTGCCCAATCCTCCCAGACAACCATGGATACCCAATGGTCACTCTAAACAAACAAAAAAAAAGTGCAAGAGTGAATCAATACATCCATAGAAGAGGGAACAAGGCAGTATATATTCTATCTAGGCAGCAGCCCTGTCCTTGAACGCAATCAAGTTTCTTTCCCTTGTTAGAATTCTTCTAATAATAATGCTTTCCAATTAAAAGCCTCAATCTTATGTTTCATCTTAAGCCAGAAAGTTTTCAACTAAAATTTTTAAGCAAAAGAACCAGAAGCTAACAAGTGCAGGCTGCAGCCACTCTCTGGAATACAAACACTGGCTGTCTTTGTTTCCTAACACCATTCTTTCACGCCAATCTGCTTTTCTAAGTTCTAAGTAGTAGGTGTCTATTTCAAGTTCGACCTTGGGGCAATGTGAGCACTGCAAATAAGCCACCATGCTCATGTAGTTATGTTCTTAAATGTGTACTTCACCTAAGCTGACTATGTTTTGACTGTATCTACCTGAAAAAAATAGAGATGGAAGATAGTTTTCAATAGATTTCTACATCCAGCTGACTTTCATGAAATATTGGATGCTTATGTATTAAGTGGATACATAGTCTTAAGAAGAGGACAATTATGGCCATTCCATGCTCTAGCATTTAGTTTCATTTTATAACCCCATTTCTTCATCAAGATACTAGTAAAACTTTTATTTATCATGCTTGTCTGCATTCAATAGATAGATGATTTATTCTTGCCTGACAGCATTTGTCTGACTCTTTTTTTTGTCTGGATCCAGAATCCCACTCCATCAGTCAGTGCATCCGTAGACAGTTGTTTAAACCAACCCATGTATGTGGGATAGTGTGTAGCATATCATTGCACATTTTTCTGTACTCATAAAAATTTGCTCATTTTACGAACAATAAAGACTGTGAAGATGAGTTAATACAGGCTCAAGCTTGTCTTTTAAAATGTGTGTCTTAATTTTTAGTGTCATGAAATCACTGCCTGATTAAGAAGGACTATACACTAGAAATAAAATAATGAGCAAAGTTAACTGTGAAAGACATTCCCATTCAATTCTATCTGTCTCTCTGTCTTTCTCTGTCTTCCCTCTCTCTCTCACACATACACATACACACACACAAACACACACACACACACACACACACACACACACACACACACACACACAGGACAATTTCTTATAGCCAAATCATAAGGCAGTGTTCCAAGAACTTTATGTTAAGTTCTGTCTTTAAATAAACCACTTGAACAAGCCAAAACCACTGACTTTTTCTTGGTGTCTACACAAAACTCTAATTCAAGTTTAGTTTCCTTCAAATTCAGTCCAGGTGCTAAAATAGTCTTCTGGTTTTCAAGGAACATTCAACAGACTTTCTCTAGTCTATATTCATATTTATTATGCAGTTGCTAAGCATTCAAATATGTTGTATTTTCTGGATTAAAGTGGCTCCATAGTGAATTTGTAGGTCATCAAATTTGTAGACACTCACTTATAAATTTATGTTTTTCCCTTTAGAACTCTGTGATTATTCCTCTAGGATCTTGTTTTCATTATTTGAAAAGGCTTTTGTGTTTTTTTAGAGATCAAGCACGTGTATTTTAAGTTAGCAATAAAAAGAATAATAAAAACAAACAAACCATTTCTTTAAAATGAATTCAGTTACAAATCAATGTAGAAATGTATAGCCACGGTAAATTCTGTAAGTTTTGCCTTTAATGTATTTTAATTTATAGACTTAGAATTCCAAATGTTTCTTTGGGTTTGGACCTCAGGAGAAAACCAGTGTTTTTAACTTTTATTTGCTTTCAAACCTAAAATATAAACAGAGACCCTCCTTCTACTTTCTTTCTTTCCAGGCCAACACTTAAATGTGGATTAAAAACCATGATCAACTCAAACAACCCTAATGGTTGAATGTCATGTTTGGAAATTAATAGAGCTTAGTACAGAGTGTGGCTTTGGAGAGGCAACACAACACCAACAAGTCTCTACTGGGCATGATCTTCATCATCTCAAAAACCAAAACACTGTCACAAAAATTACAGAGTTAGTTCACAGGAAAGATCTGGAACTCAGTGAACAGTGACTCAGTGTAAACTTGAGGAATATGGAAAATCACGGAAATCCATAGACTTGGCACTGTCACAGTGATGTTGTAGGCCCGTGATGATTTCGACAAAACCTAAGAAGTGGCTTCTTAAATA
Source organism: Peromyscus melanophrys (assembly GCA_902168415.1). Classification (NCBI taxonomy): domain Eukaryota; kingdom Metazoa; phylum Chordata; class Mammalia; order Rodentia; family Cricetidae; genus Peromyscus; species Peromyscus melanophrys. Next base: position 30,724 of record CABHPR010132974.1, read on the forward strand.
CAGGGTTACAGTTGAGCAACTGTACGGCACGTATTCAACTAGGACTCAACGGAAGTGCATTTATTGTGTACAAAATTATATTTTAAAATGTTGGTTCTTTCTGAGACAAGGCACACTGAATCTTCTTGGGAAAAGCTCAGACTGGCCTCATATGCTAAGAAATTCTTCCGCCTCAGCCTTCCTAGTGTTTGCCACCAGGCCCAGCTTTATATTTTCTTAAACTATTTAAAAAGTGTAACTGATTTTTTTACTTTCCCCCCACAATTTTATACATGAATGCAAAGTTTTTTCACCATATCAACCCTTCCCTTCCCACCCCAACTCCCCCTGCATCGCCGTTGATGAGATTCATAGCTGGGTAGGGCTATTGATAACTTTTCTTCCCTGGTGGCTAGCATATTTCTTACATATGATGAACAGAGAGCATCAGTGAACATGGGCAAATAAGTATTTCTGTAGTAGGCTGCAGAGTCCTTTGGGTATATGCCCAGGCATGGTATAAACTAGGTCTCATGGAAGATCTATTTTCAGCTTTCTGAAGACTCTCTATGCTGATTTACATATGAAAACCACCAGTTTGCATCCCCAACATCATCGACTAAGCATTCTTTCTCTGAGTCTTCCACAGCATTTATAGAATTTGATGTCATTTGTCTTCTTAATCTCAGCCGTTTTGAAGCAGGCAAGATTAAATCTCAATATAGTTGTAATTTGCATTTCACTGACTGCTAAAAACATTGGACAGTTCTTTTTAGGTCATTACGTTAGGAGATTGTTAATGTGTGTTCTTAAGTCTTGGTCTCTGTTCTGTTCCATTGACCTACATGTTTGTTCAGTTTATTCGCCAGTGTGATGCTGTTTTTATTACCATCGTTCTGTAGTATAACTTGAGATGCAGCATGATTGGCCTGACAGCATTATTCACAATATTACTTGTACCAGTCTATGGTCATTGAGAGATCTTTTGATCTTCTAGTGTCTTCCCAAATTTCTTTCTTCAGAGATTTAGTTTTTCATTGTAGAAGTCTTTCTCTTCCATAGTTACCCATTTTAGAGTTCTAGAGGCTGATGTAAATGGCAGTAACTCCATGGTTTCCTTCTCAGCATGCTTGTTATTTCTATATAGAAAAGTGACTTCTTTCTGCAAGTAAATTTGGTATCCTGGGACTTTGATGAAAGTGTTGATCATTTATACTTTGGTGGAATCATTGGGCTCTATTATGGATCCTATCTGTGCTGGTGAGTTTTTGTCAGTTTAATATCAACATAAATATATCTGGGAAGAGGAAATCTTAACTAAGAAAATGCCTTCATAATTTTGGCCTGTAGTTAAGTCTGTGGAACACGGTCTTGATTAATGATCAAGGTGGGAGGGCCCCGTTCACTGTGGGAGATAGCCTTCCTGGACAGATGGTCCTCTATGTTATAAAAAAGCAGGCTGAGTAAGCCATAGGAAGCAAGCTAGTAAGTGAGCAGCATTCCTTCATTATTTCTGCTTCAGTTCCTGCCTTGAGTTCCTGCCCTGACTTCCTTCTGTGATTGACTATGATGTGGAAGGTCATGGAGAAACCCTAAGACACTATCATATCATCTGTAAATAAATATCATTGACTTCTTCTTTTCCTCTTTGTACCCTTTAATTTTCTTATTTTGTCTTATAGCTCTAGCTGGGGTTTCAAGTGATATATTGAAAAGAAGTGGGAATAGTGGGCAGACTTGTCTTCTTATTTTAGTGGAATTTCTTCCAGTTTTTCACCATTTAGGGTCATATTGGCTGTGAGTGTTTCTTTTATATATCGTCTTTACTATACACTTATTGTTGTGCAGAAGTTAAACCATTCCTACATCTCAGAATAAAGTCAACGTGATTGGGGAAGGTGACTGTGCTGGTTAGTTTTGTCAACTTGACACAAACTAGAACCATTTGGGAAGAGGGGACCTTAACTGAGAAGATGCTTCCATTAGATTGGCCTGTAAGCAAGTCTGTGGGGCATTGTCTTGATTAATGATTGATGCAAGAGGGTCCAGCCCACTGTAAGCAGTTACCATAGGCAGATGGTCTTGGCTTGTATGAAAACCAAGCCGAGTGATCCATTGGAAATAAGCCAGTAAGTAGACTTTTCCAATGACCTCTGCTTCAGCTCCTGTCTCTAGGTTCTTGCATTAAGTTCCTGCCCTGACTTCCCCTCATAATAAACTGTAAGCCATAAAGTGAAATAAAGCTTTTTCTCCCCCAGTTTCTTCTGGTCATGGTGTTTATTGCAGCAATATGAAAGCAAACCAAAACAATGACTTTATTGTTATATTCTTCCATTCAGTTTTTGTAGAAGGCTTTCTCTTTTTTTTGGACCAACCAGCTCACCAGTCATGACACAGAGACCTATTATTAGTTATGAATGCTCGGCCTTATCTTATCCTTGTCCACTAGCTCTTATAACTTAACCTCTTTCTCTTGATCTCTGTTTTGCCTTGGGCTTTTTTACCTTTCTTACCTTCTGGATATTTTACTTTCACTGCTTCTCATGTCTGGCTGCTTGGCTTCTTGCCCCAGGCATGTCCCTCTCTTTCTCCCTCATTCTCTCGTCCTTCTTCATCTCTCAAGCCTAGATTTCTCCCCCTACTTATTCTCTCTGCCTGCCAGCCCCACCAGTCCTTCTCCTGCCTAGCTATTGGCCATTCAGTTTTTTATTAGACCAATCAGGTGCCTTAGGCAGGCAAAGTGAAACAAATGCAACACATCTTTACATAATAAAACAAATGCAACATAAACAAATGTAACACATCTTTACATCATTAACAACGACAGCATAAACAAATATAAGACACCTTTACACAGTTAAAGTAATATTCCGTGGCATAAACAAATGTAACACATCTTTACATAGTTAAAATAATATTCCACAACACAGTTTGCACATTCTTTTAAAAAGATGTTGCATATATATTCATCACAGATACTGGTTTATTCTATTTCTTTGTTGTATTTTCACCTGGCTTTGAATTAGAGTAAAGGCAGCTATATAAAAGAAGTTTAGAAGTGATCCTTTCACTTCTAATTTTTGAATAATTTGGGAATTATTGGCAGAATTCTGCTATGAAGCCATCTGGACCTGGACTTTTTCTGTAGTCTGAAGGCTTTTTATTACTGTTTCTATCTCCTTATTTATTGTGGTTTGTTTAAGTTGTTGATCTCTTCTTGGCTTAATTTTGATAGTTTAGATGTGTCCAGAAATTTACCGATTTCTTTTAGGATTTTCAACTTAATTAAGTATATGTTTTCAAATCCTAAGTATTCTATTCTCTTATGGTTTTATTTGGTGCCTGTTATAGTGCTCCCCTACCAATCTGTAATTTATTAATTTGGATCATTTCTTTCTTTGTTTTGGTCAATTAGGCTAAGAGGCTATCAATCTTTTATCTTTCCATAGAACTAGCTCTGAATTTCATTGATTCTTTGAATTGTTTTTGTTTGTTGCTTTTGTTTCTACTTCATTGTTTTTTTGTGGGTTTTTTTGCCCTGGTTTTCTATCTTCCTATCTGCTGGTTTGGGGTTTGGTTTATTGCTGATTTTTTTTAAGCTCCTGAGGTACATCTTTAAGGTATTTATTTGCGCTCCATTTGATTATTTAATGTAGGTGCTTAGTGCGATAAGTTCCCTCGTAGGACTGTTTTCAGTGTGTCCCACAGGTTCTGGCATCTTGTGTTTTTATTTTCATTTATTTCCAGGAATTTAAAATGTTTTCCTTTTTTATTTCTTCATTCATCTTCCTTTAGTGTGTTATTTAATCACCATGAGTTTGTGTAATTTCTAAATAACTTTTGCTAAGTAAATCATGGTCAGGGAAGATACTTGGAGTTACTTCAATTTTGTTTTCTATTCCAGTATGGGATCTATTTTATAGAAATTTCTATGGACTCCTGAGAAGAGTGTACATTGTGTGATATTTAGGTAAAATGTTCTTTAGATATCTGTCAATTTCATTTGATCTATGATATCATTTAACTCCAAGTTCAATGCAGACATGTTTAGGATTGTAATGTCTTCTTGGTTGATCATTCCTGTAATCAGAATGAAGTGTCTTTCAGTGCTGGCTAAATACAGAATCTTAATCAAGAAAATACCTTCATAGAATTAGCCTGCAGCATTTAAGGCATATTATGGATTGATAATTGATGTGGCTGAATCCAGATCACTGTGGTTGGTGCCACCCCTCAGCAGGCAGTCTGGGAGGTATAATAAGGAAGTCTGACTAAGCCATGAGTAAGACAAGTACTCCTTGCTCAGTACTCCTCCATGGTGTCTGTATTAGTTCTTGCCTTGAGTTCCTGCCCTGATGCTCTCTGATGGTGGACTATGATATAGAAGTGTTAGGGAAATAAATTATGCATAATATATGCTTCCCATTGTAAAATTGGCTTGGATGAGAAGTGCTAGCTCATATTACCTATTTGCACACCCAAAATACAACATGAGAGATTTGACTATGCACCTTGATAAGATACTATTGTCCTGGCAGCTATCATCTGCATTGGAGCTCCACAATAGACAAAAGGCAAGAGCATTTCCTTCCAAAGGAAGTTTCAAAATTTTAAAAAATTACATCATTTCTTTCTTTACCTGTGTAAAAGTACTCATTCTTTTAGGTAACTGAATTGAAATTTGGAGTAAAAGAAGTATTCTCTAGTTCAGATTATCTTTTATTGCTTTGTTTTTAAAACTATTAAAATCTTTGTAAATATTTTGCCCTATCTCGTAATAAAACATGCTTGTTTGCTTCTATTGTATGCTTAAATCTACATTGCATATGTTTTTATAAGAAACACAGTAAGCCTGACAGTGGTGGCACACACCTTTAATCCCAGCACTCAAGAGGCAGAGGCAGGTGGATCTCTGTGATTTTGAGGTCAGTCTGGCCTACAGAGCTAGTTCTAGGACAGCCAAGACTACACAAAGAAACTCTGTCTCTGGGGAACAAAAAAGAAAGAAAGAAAGAAAGAAAGAAACACAGTAATTTCCATCTAAACTTACATAGAATATGGGGTAAAGTTTTGCCATCAGCAAACCCAGTAAGTTTGCCATTATATGTCACTATTGCCAGATTTTGCTGCGTATGTTTGTGAATTTAAGTCAATGTGAGCATGCCTCTTGATTTTTACTTTTTAAAGTACATGCATGGAAGGCATGCTTTCAGCAACTTGAATACAGGCTACATAGAGACCCTGCTTCTTCTTACCTCTGAATTTTGACCATGAGAGACAACATATTCGCATGTTTTTTTCTTTTTGTTGGCCAATATTCCAAACAGATACTCTACGGAATTATCTGGCACATTTTATTTGAGGTCCTTTCAAAATTCAAAGTTCTCTCCAGAGAAGATAGATGGAAAGGATAGCCCAAAGACACGTCGATTCCAGTTTGGGAAAATGCTGGCTTTATTTTTGCCACTAAGTTTTCTTGCACACAAACGTTACCAATCAAATCCAGCTGGTTCACATTTTGTCTGCAGACCTGAAACCCAGTGAATTTGGCTTGGCTTCTTATTTTGCAGAAAATGTTTCACACGGCTCAAATCTGGAAATCCTGAAATATACAAACCCTCAACACGAACAACAGAAGAGCAGCTGTCTCCGACCTTCGCTTTTTCCCAGCTCTGCTCTTAAAGGCTTAGGTGTTTTTAGGGAAGAAGGAAAAGTCTGCCACCGAGCATGAAATGATGCATGAATCATCCATGACTACCTTGGCTGTGTGGTTATGCCAAAAAAAGAAAGATTAAAGAGTTGCCACTGATGAGTGAGACAGCTCACATTTTGGCATCACTATAGAGGACAGAAACATTTAACATCATGGAGGGAAATAAGAAAAAAAAAAAACCCAAAACAATATTGTTACAATTTGAACAATAGCAGTCTTTATTATGTGAAGGCATTGTGTTATCTTTTCCATTTCCCAGCCTATGCTTTCATTGGCTTCATCCAGTCCCCTTATTGCCTATAATTGGGGAATGAAGTTCATGCCAAGCCTGCATAAAATAAGCAATCTTTCCTCTATACTTTCTGTGCATCAGGGCTGTGTATGTGAAGTCATAAAAGCCATTTATTATGAGTGTGTGTATTCCTGGCTTAAAAGCCAAGTATTCATGTGACAGCAACATAATAGCATCAGACTCTTCCCATAAAACACCATATGTGGGCATTTAATAGTTACTGCTCTGGCACCTACACTCTGCGATATTATCTAAAACAGGGAACATCTATAGAAAAGGATGTTTGGTACTTAGACAAATTAAGCCTCTTTGATGAGGCCAGTAAGCAACAAGCAAAGCTTTGCCAGGAGTTCACTGGTGATGTCAAATAGTTTATCTTCCATTGGTATCAGGTTTTCCAGATTTTCTGTTGGAGTTCTTTTCATGAGCCCATCAAAATCCCTACAACATTAAGAGCATTGTAAGAATATTCAAAAAAAATCACTTCACTACCTTGTAAACTGTACAAGCACTCAAATAGCTTTTATTCTCGTCACTCGCTGCCATCAACCAATCAGCTTTCAAACTAGATAAAAATAGCGTGGAATGGGATAAACTTGCCTCATGACCTACGCGAGTTCTTAGTGATGTCTAAGCAGTGTGCTTCTATGCTACAGTTTCTCTTCCGCTCTTTCCTTTCCACTGCCACGCTGTAGGGGCCAAGTGTTCTTTGTTTGGTTGATTGTCTTTGTTTTCGGTTACCACCAAGGCTGCCTAAGCTTTCCCCCACTACCAAAATTCTTTGAGTTTGTAAAAGTTGGGTTTATATTCTGTTGTTGCTTCAGCACTTGGGTTTGGTGGAGATAAACTCCCCAGAAGCACATGTTGGGGACTTTCAGAACAACACAATCACATAAGACCCTTAGAGCTCACTAGTTTCTGGTGGTATCTACTTTGGTTGGGAGGCAAGATACTCTGACAAGTGAAAGACCACATAAACCAGTTGACAGAGCTTGCCTTCAAGGAGCAATTGGCCACCCTGACCCACTGTGACGTGTTACGGGGTTCTGCAAATGAAGATTTTGCTGATGGTATTATAAGTATCCAGGTTGCCATGATTCCATCCCCTCATCTTCAGTTACTGTTCTCCTAGTGCAACAGACAGTCTCAGCCTTACAAGAGCATTTTGTTTATGCTACATGTGGTAGTTATTACCTTGAAAAAGTACACGAAGCATATGTCTACAGCCTTCATAGCTACTTCCAACACTTCTCCGTGCCTGCTTTGATCCAGTCAGTTTCTCTCACTGTTCCATTCCAGCACTCTTGTCCTACAATGGACATATTGTTGCTTTTAATTGTTTTTATTCTTTAAATGCTGCCAGGTACCTAGCTCAAAAGAACTTTCAACAGGGCACCTTCTACTGATTCACTGCTGGCTTAGCTCTTACTGTCCCTGTGTCTGGTTACGTTTCTCTACCAATTCCGTTTTTTGACTCCTATATCTAATAAACATAAACCCAGACTTTTTCCCTCCCTCCCTGGCCCTCCCCTATCCCCTCTCTCTTATTAAGAATTTCAATTTTACTAGCTTACCATAATGAGATGTTTACATGGCTTATGACAATTTCTCTTTTGTTAATATTTTATTTGGGGGGACATTCAGATTTGAATGTTGCATGTATATCATTGCCCCTCTCCCTCCCTTCCTCCAATCTTCCCATGTCCCCCTACTCTTCAAATTCATTGCTTCTTACTCTTTAATTGTTATTATTATTATTGTTATTTATTTATACATATATATTTATAAATACAACTTATTGATTTTATTTAGTACACCTCACATTATATATGTTTAGGACTGACCACTTTCGACTGGATCACCCTGAAGCAGACTGATTCTTCAGCTCTCAGTTGTCATTAATGTCTGTAGTTCTTCATGCTGGGATGGGACCTTGTAAGAGTTCTCTCATCCACCTTGGCATAATTGCTTTCTTTCACCGTATATTTTCACCCTTCTCTATTTCAACTGTCCTAGAGTATCAGGAGAGATCTCCAGAATCGTAACTACATAGTATTTTATGTCCAATTCATTTTTGAACCATTAAATCAAATCCTGGAATGATAGGATGTATGAATCTTCATATTTAAATATTCCATAATGAATGCTAAAGTGTAACTACTATCAAAATATACTTGCATAAAGAAGAAAAAAACATGGCTTCTACTTTATGCTACATGCTCTGCCTAGCTTAATTTTCATTATTAGCTAAAAAGTATTACCTTAATTTAGTAGAATGATAAACCAGATACAGACTTAAAAGCAAAATAAATATTAGTCCAATCCAAACATTTAGCAAATTAGCAGGAGATCCTAAGGCCAATGCAAGACACCAATAGCTGGCCTCTCCTCGTGTTACTCATGCCTCACGAACCCTGTTATCTATAGTGCTTCAACTTATTTTTATTTCTAATTATCAATATATATTTGTAGGCTTATGTAAAGCAACATAGTTAGAAAACACATATTTACAAAGAAGCTAATATCTTGTGAGACAACCTAAAGTATTTGTGAACAACCACAATGTGGTTCTAAATGATTGGGATTTTTTTCTCTAAAACTTTAATACTTATATTTGTATAAAATGCCCTTTATGAGCATAATTAAACATGTTCTAAGGAGGAACATGTTGGAAAGTCTCTAAACACTGACAGTCCACACTTCTGGTTCTCTAAAGTTGATGCACTCATTTTCTCCCACTGAAAAGTTAGTAATACGAATGTACTAAAGTTTTTCCAGTTCTGTATTGTAGCTGCCAACAGATAAAGAACAATCCCTGTGAGTGTGCTTGAGACATGGAAGAGACTTAAGTTGGAGACTTTAAATGGTCAAAGCCCAGTATTTTAAAATAAAGTGATTTACCTAAAGGGATCACAGGCCTCTCAGGACAACCTATGCTTTGTAATTATAGGCTGATATTCGTTTTCAAGTTCTCAACTACTCACTCTTTAAGGGCTATATGGCTCAGCATGTGAAAGCACTTGCTGCATAGGCCTGATGACTGGAGTTTGATCCCCGTAACCCACATAAAGTTGGAAGGAGAGTACTGGCTCCACAGTGTTGTGCTCTTATCTCCACATATGTGCTGTGACATATGTTCATACAAACACACATTAAAGAATTAAAGTGGTTTCCTAAACAGAGAATGTCAAGTCCATAATGGATATCTTGGATTGCACAAATTTTCTCTCTCACTTACCACATATTTTTTTTGCTATTTACACCTCATAAGTAATATCACACTCTTACTAAAATGCTGCATATTTGTATCTTTATTTTAATCAATGCACAGGTTTTATTTGCTGTACTCAGAAAGCTAAACTGTATGTTGTATGCTAAGAAAAAATAAGGCATTATGTTCTATTTAATTTTTTATTATTTATTTATTTATTTATTTATTTATT
>CABHPR010132975.1:5450-20374 GCA_902168415.1 Peromyscus melanophrys
TTGAAAACCACAGAATCAAGTCACAAAAAAGAAACCAAGTGAGAAAGAGAGAGACATCGACAACAGAGACAGAGACAAAGGAAGGGAGGAAGGGAGGGAGGGAGGGAGGGAGAGGAAACCATGGAAATAATCTCACATTTTAGGTAACTTTAAATGTAAATGAATTAAAATACCAGTCAGGAGATGTACAGTGGCTAAGCTGATCAAATAATGAGATCCAACTCTATGCTGCCCACAAGAGACTCACAAAGCTTTCAAAACCACAGATAGGCTAGATGTGAAGGGACTGAGAAAAGCTCTCCATATATACATACATACCTAAACATACAAACTAGTATTAACAGAACTGAATCAGAAGTAAATGCAGGACCACAATAGTAGGGGCTTTAATACCCCACTTTCAAGAATAAATAAGTCATCTAGAAAGGCTATCAATAAAGAAATATTGGATTTAAACTACAATATATAATCTCACATTATCAAATTCTGGTAGGATTGCTGGTAAGAACATAAAATGGCAGAGCCACTTGGAAGACAGATTTGCAGTTTGTTGCATATGCTTATCACATGATTCAGCCAACTTTCCCCTAGATAGCCATTCAAATAAGGTAAACAGTTATACAGAATTTTGTATAATAATTTTATAGCAGATTTATTAATTTTTTGTCAAATGAAATCAGGACATCCTTCAATGCATGGATAGATAAGCAAATTATGGAATTATGGTATATGCATGCAAATGAATATTGTGCAATGATTAAAAATAAGACTTTAAGCCTAAAAAATATGTGGAGACATGGAGAAACCTTGAGTGTATACTTCCAAGGCCAGTCTGAAAGGCTATATACTATGTGAGTCCAACTTACAGCAATCTAGACAAGGTAAACGGCATTGGAAATCTAGGCTTAGTGGTTGCTGAGGACCTGAGGGGCATCAGGGAGGCATGAATGGGTGGGGCACAGGGAAGATCTTGTGCAGCAAACCTATTTGTTATGATGCTGTAATTGTGGAAATCTAAAATAGGCACTTATAAATACCATAGATTTATGCAACACAAAGTGGCATCTTAATGTAAATGATAGGCTTGTGTTAACAATACTGTAATGATTCAGGTCCACTGATTTTAACAGTCATGCCACATTAATTCTCTATGTGAATAATATATTAAGCTGCAATGAAATAGTGGGGTGTATGTAAACTCTCCATATGATCCACTCAATATTTTATAAATCTAAAATATTCTAAATATGAAATCTATTATCACAAAAACTGGACTGCTTTTCTGTTCTCACCACATTTAACAGGGACACCATATGCTGATACATTCATGGCAAATATAGATAAAATAAAGTAGATAGCAAAAGAGGGACAGAGAGGGGTCAGGGAGGCAGCCAGAGGAACAATGCCCACTCCATTCCTACACAAGGGGCTAGTTGGGAGGAGATGAAGTGGCCAGAAGTATGCTCAAAGTATGGATTTCTCTACACACACAGAGGCAGAGACTATTCACAGCCCCAATAACAACAAGTGTAAAGGGAACGATCTGCTTGGCCTTTGGAATGTTATAAATATTTCTAGAGGAATGTTCAAAAATGTGTTTGCCATCCAGGATTCCAGCCCTGTGAAATGAACATGTCTTGACAGAAGACTCTAAATCCCCAGGTTATCTCAGGGATATTCAATCTGTCTTTCATTGTCCCGGGTTCCTTCCCAGGAATGCAACCCTTTGTCACTCTCAGGAAAATCAAAGAACTTCTGTTGTGTTTGGGATGGGTGTGAACCAGCTCCATCCTTAAGGAGATGTATATTTGAGTTATAATAATAGAGTCATGAGAGAAGTAAAATATTTGGAGGTCAAAGTAAGACATTCCCTAGCTCCATAGCACTTCATTTTCAGTGGTTCAGAGGCCAAAACTTTACAGATAGAAGAAAAATCGAGAGAAGATTTATTGTCATACATTTTAAGCTAGAAACTCCCTTCTGTTGGCTGACTTAAGGATATTTCACAAAAGCTGTCTTGGAATTGATATTCTCTTCACAGTGTTTCTCAATTTCTCTTAATGACTCCCTCACCTCTCTCCCTCTCTCCCTCCCTCCTTCCCTCTCTTCTTTGAAATACTTTAATTCCTGCTTCTTAGTTGCCAGCCATTTGGGGGGATATATGTATTTCTCAGTCTGTTTTTATTGCCTAGCTGAAATCAGTATGTGACCAAATAATGTAACGAGAAGCTGATAGCAGCTTCTCTTTGGACTTTGTGAAGTCTAGAGCAGTCTGTGGTTCCGTTCCATTTGCATTTTCTTTTGTATTGTGGTTCTAGACACATCGCTCTCAGATGTGGCTTCTTGGCATTTGAATAAATAGCCAAAGCAGGAAGGTTCCCATTCAACTCCGCTCCAGAAGCAATCGTGAAAACACAGGAAGGTCACACCACAGCTCGCTCTTCCACCCAGAGTATGTCTTAAGATCCTCATCTCGAGATGTCATTTCTTACTTAGAGGAAAGGAGCATCCTTATTGCTGAAGATGCCAGGGTGCAGAGAAAATCATGTACGAATAGGCCATGTTAACTCTTCCTCCCTTGATGCCCATTGACTCAGACCTGCCTTTGTCCATGGGTACCTCCCCTCAATTATCCTTTCTTAATCCTCAGCATAGAAACACCCGGCTTCAGTTTTTCCTTTGAATCTTCATTTCCTTCTGAAGGCTCCTGAGTCAGAGAAAATTTATGTTAATAAATGGATTAGTTTGAATCAGTAATATCACACACAGGGTTATCTGTTGAAGCTTTAGCCACCACCCGATGGTACTAATTGGAGGAGTGGTAGAAACTTTGGGAGTGGAGTCTAGCTGGAGGTCATATCTTGCGGGGGTTGTCACATCTTGTCCTTGACCTTTTCCTCTGTGTCTTTCTACTTCCAGGCCACCACAAATGGAATGGCATCTGCCCAGTGTTCTAAACACCATGGTATTTTGCTTTGTTTAAAGGTCAAAGCAATGGAGTCCACCAAACTCAGACTAAATCCTCTGAAACCATGAACTAAAAATAAATCTTTCTTCCTCCAAGGTTTCTCCCAGGTATTTGTCATAGTAAATAAATGCACATTACAAAATACTTTACTCTTATTGACCTGTGTTTTGTTAAAGAAGCCTCAGCCATGAACTTTGCAACCTGTGGAAAAAAAATCTTAGCCCATGCAGTAGTAATAATAATACATGCAGTAATAAGTTACAGAGAGATGATAGACAGATATAAACTTTTCATTTCAACCATCTGTAAGTGTACAATTTAATGACATCAATAAGGTGTTATAGTCTCTTATTTTAATTGACAGCTTCCAATGGATTTTTTTTTAATTAATACTACTGGGTCACTCAAATCTATATCCTTTTTAAACTTTTTCTGCTGCCTTTTCTATTCATTATTTCAAAGAGTATAAGTCCTATTATAATTTCATGATCTTTTTTTTAGAAATTTAGTATTTTGCACCACATATTTGCACAATGGGTTTCAAGAGAGATTATTGTGTCTTCCTAGAAGTTATTCATCTTGTCGATATGCATTTTGGCCTTGAGTGTCAGGCTGAAGAAAGCCTGTCCCGTTTGTAGCAGAAGCTACAAACAGTGTTGAGTCTCTTTCCCTTCTTGTGGCTGGCCATGTGAAAGCAACTCGGAGCCACATGGGAGCAGAGGGACTTCGGTGGAAGGAAAAGCAAAGGCAGAGTTTTCTATGACTCAACCCCCTGTGGGAGGGCTGTGCTTGCTCTTCCCTGTGGTCAACTTTCCTCACAGATAGCATGGTTCACTGCTCCGCCACCGTGTGAGTCTGAGTCATCTTGCCAGGGGCAGGGCATTTGGCGCTTCACAAGACCTTCTCCCTTTCATGTCTGTGCTGTTTCCAGCCACCAGAAAATTCATTCTACTTTTTTTTTCTGTCTGCCATTTCTCTCCCAAGATGGCTGTGTTCCCCGTGGTGTGTCGTGGCTGAGGTCAGGGTTTGCAGAAACCACAATCCTTTCAGTGGTCCTCATTGTTTTCACAGCAACCAGCAGTCTCTGTAACCTGTCCACACCACAATCTCTCCACCGTTATCTTGGTTGAAGAAGAACAAAACTATACAGCGAGCCATGAAGAGAACAGAAGTGAGAACGCAGACAGATTGCTGGGAGAGGCCACATCTTAGTTCACAAGGTTTGTTTGTTTGTTTGTTTGTTTGTTTGTTTGTTTGTTTGTTTTGACACACGTTCTCCTGGGAGTGCTGGCTGGCCTGGAACTCACGATGTGACCCAGGCTTGTCTTAACCTTGTGACAATCCTCCTGTTTCTGCCCACTTAGTGTTAAGATTGCAGGCATGAGACACCAAGACTGCCTCTTGATGGTCACATTGTTGTCCTTTTGGTTTTGAAACAGAATGTTGTCTATCTCAGACTGATTTCAACTTCACTGTGTTGCTTGCCGAGGATGGCTTTTCCACTACTGATCCCCCTGCTTGCATCGTCCAGGTGCTGGGGATTGCAGACATCCATGCCGCTCTATGACAAAACAGGTGTGTGTGGAGGGGTAGATTTAATCTCCAGCACTCCATCCTCCAAAAGAGAAAATTCAAACATAAATGTTTTGAATTACTGCCTGTGTCCATGTGTAAACTGGTTGTGGGGCACAGGGACACCACAGACCATATGCAGAGGTCAGAGGACAACTTTGGGTGTCGGTCTTCACTTCCCGTTTTGTTTGAGGCACTTTCACTTCCCATTCTCTTTGTTGTTTGCCGCTGAGGGGTGTCTGTCAGGCCGGCTGGCCAATGAGCTTCCAGGGATTCCCCTGTCTCCACCTTCCATCTCATCACAAGAGAGCTGGCTTTACCATCATGCAGGCTCAACATTGGTTATTTATGTGGCTTCTTGGCATTCAAACTCAGATCCTCATGCTTGAGTGGCAAGTGTTTTTCCCATGGAGACATTTTCCCAGCCCGGATTCATATTCTTAAGGAATGAAGCATCCAGCACAGCAGTACCCAGCAGCCCCAGTTGCTTGGGCTTGTGAAGATGAGACAAGAGGGTTGCTCTAAGGGTTTGAGTGGAGTGAGTGAAAAGACAGGGAGCAAGGAAGGACTTTGCTTGGTCAGAGAGCTTTTGTCCCTGGTTCACTTAAAAGGAAAGCAACCCTTTATTCATAAAATGTCAGTTGCTATCCCCTCCACTCTTCTTCTTGCCCTTCAAAAGATGTCTGGTGTCTTGCAGTCACCCCCATTCTTCACCTTGCCCTTCAAAGAGATAGTTAGGGTTTCTATGCTGTGGTTCACAGATGCTTCTATTTCCCCACCTACCTCACTTCTATGCTCTTTTGAAAACATCTCCATCTCTGCTGCTGCTGCTACTACTACTACTACTACTACTACTACTACTACACACACACACACACACACACACACACTTTATTTTTTGAAGAGTTTGTTGATGGTTCTAAAATCTATCCAGTTCTACAAAATATCTCTTCCTATCACACAAAGGTGTGGCCACCATTACATTCTTTGGGTCGAATGGGAGGTGGTAGAGATCAACCTTTGTCTCTCCATCTCTGTTGTGGGTCCTTCCTTAACCCTATTGTAAGAATTCTCCTGCACTTACTCTATAACCTCCAAGCTTTGCTCCACAAGCTGATAAATCTCCCTACTAAAGTGTGTGGCTGTGTGTGTAGGAAGGTTCTTTTGGACTACTTGATCATTTGTTTTTAGTGTAATAGTGCACATGTAATACCAAATGTGCCAGCTGTACCTTTCAGTACTAACTGGTGGAGGCAGCCAGGACATGCCCTCCTGAAATATGCCTCTGGGCCTGAAGGTTGTTCTGAGATGCATTTTGAGAGTCAGCAGACATTGTAGAAGCTCTGAACATTAGAGAAGTGACACTTTAATATAGAAAACTTAGCATTAGGAAGGACATCACCATTCAGAAGTGTCTCTGCACCAGAACGGGAGGGAGGTTCACAGTCACTATAGACTTCTCATTGGGGAAGGCACAAGGGCTCTTTCTACTGTTTACTGTGATGTCCTGTCTTCTTTTCACTCAGACATGCCCATCATCATCATCATCATCATCATCATCATCATCCACCTCTGAAGATGGTACTTAGCATGAACTGTTTTATTGTTTTTGTTTGATACCTAAACCTTATGCATTTTTTCTGTTACTCATTCCCTAGGTCTCTCCCACATCATTAGCAAATAGATCTAATTGTAACTCTCTGTTTTTCTCTTGTGAATCTATCCTTTGGGTAGGTGTCCCAGTTGAGAACTTAAAAAAAAAATGGAAAAAAGTTTCTCACCCACCAGAGTTCAGTGAGCTGATGCTTGGCAGCCTACAGCCCTGTGATCCATCACTGCCAGCCTGCACCAAAACCCTTCCTTTTGGAAACCTGGGAGCCCACACCCACAAGCACTTACTCCTACCCACTCCTGCCTAGAAACACATTGTTCTACTTTCTGTCCCCAGGAGTTGCTGTACTCCAGCTACTTCACATAGCAAGAATCATATCAGTTTTCTTCCCATGCATGGCTAGTTTAGTTCACTTAGAGACCTGAAATATGGCACTCTGGCATATTTACTTTTTACAATAACATGCTCAGAGTCCTTCCCCCCCACTCCACCCCCACCCCCCAGAAGCATGTTGGAGTTTCCTTCATTTTAAAGTCTGGCTAATACCCTTGTCTTAGTTAGGGTTTCTATTGCTGTGATGAAACACCACAATCAAAATCAAAATCAAAAAAAAAGTTGGGGAGGAATGGGTTTATTTGGCTTATACTTCCACATCATAGTCCATCATTGAAAGGAATCAGGAACTCAAGGAAGAAAGGAACTCAGAGACAGGAACTGATGAAGGGGCAGTAAGTAGGTAAGTGCTGCTTACTGCCTTGTTCCTTACGGCTTGCTCAGCCTGCTTTCTTAGAAAACCCAGGACCACCTGCCCAGAGGTGGCACTACCCACAATGGGCTGGGCCCTCCCCTATCAGTCACTAATTAAGAAAACGCCCCACAAGCTTGCCTATAGCCTGATCTTATGGAGGCAGTTTCTTAGTTGAGGCTCTCACCTCTCCAATGATTCTAGCATATGTTGACATAAAACTAGCCAGGACACCCTGTGTGTGTGCCTATCCTATTTTACTTATTCATTCATCCTTCAAGAGACATGGGTTATTTCTACCTTTCAACTACTATCATACTTGTTTTCTGGAAAAAACAAAAAACCAAACCAACTATAAAAGGGTCCAGAGAAGTGACAACAAGGCACCGACAGAATGACAGTTAGCCATTCTCTTCTTCATAGTCCTGCAGGAGCCATTTTTACCACTGTTATGAATGACTTTCCAGCATTTTTCTGTTTATATACAGAGATAAAGAGATATGGATAAAGATAAGAGATTGATGCTTTGCATGAACAGCCTCATGCTGTACATACCATTCAGCAATTCAACAAACCAATGCTCATGTACCCCTTAGCTTTGTCCTGGATCTTCTGTTCCATCACATACAATGTTCTAATGTTTTACACATCCCACACCACTATCATTTTAGTGCTTTGCAAATACACCCAGTGCTGTTCTGTTATGCACTTTTTTGTTTTTCTTTTATTTTCTTAACTTTTTGATTATCCTGTGGGGGAGAGGGACTGTAACTTGACTAATTATCACCATATTCAAAACAGGATTTCAATGTCCTCCAGAATATATTAACTTCAAGAGTGATACTTTTCTGTAAAATTACCTCCTTAACAGCTAAGTGTATTGCTCAATTAATGCACTCTTCATTTATGTTCTTTAGTAAGACATTTTTATCATTTTCTTCATGTTAATCATTTTCAGTAGGTGTGATCAGAGAATATAATATAAGCTTTGCAGTTTAAAGATTATAATTAGCTTATTTTCTGTTCTAGGATGCATGCGTGCATACACACACACACACACACACACACACACACACACACACACACACACTCTCTCTCCTTTGGGCTTCCTGTCTTTTCACGCTAGCTTTCCCTCTTATTCCCTGCCCTCCTGCTGTTGTCCATCAGAGCCAAACCATGGGGCTCACAGACTTTGAACTAACAGCCTCTAAAAGTTAAAGCTGAAGAAGCATTTTCTCTATGTGAAGTACTTTGTATCAGGTATTGGACGGAAGTTAGGGAAAACAAAGGAACAATACGTTTACATAAACTTCATTGCCAGCAAGTCTAGCAGGTTAAATGATCACTTTCTCCTTCATAATTAATTAGTAGCCTACGGGATAGATGGATATGGAAACTACAGAATCTTTTTCTCGTCTAAAGCTTGCCTGCCACTTCCTGAATCCCGTGATGATTTTCACCTGAGTCAACTCTGACTATGCAGGTGGTAAAATGGTGCAGACTATCATCCTTTTTATGTTATTGGCAGTTAACATTTTACTAAGAGGGATCAAAGCTTTAGCTTCCTTAGAGACACTCTTCCCCTCTGTTCGTCTCCCACCCACCCCCTCCTTTCTTCTATCTGCCTTGTGGACTATGAATTCTTTTCTTTCCCCGTATCCATTACTATCCTATGAGTTCTTCTGTTGTGCTGTCCCATTCCAGTTCTGGTTTTTTTGGTTTTTGTTTTTGTTTTTTTTTTAATCTTAGATGGTCTTTTAATAAAAAACCCAGAGCCAGATATCAGGGTGAAAGCTGAAAGATCAGAGAAGCAGAACAGCCAGCCACTAGTTCTTATCTCTACGAAATCCTCAGCCTAAGTGAATTCCTGTTTCCTCACGCCTTATATATCTTTCTCTGCCCAGACATCACTTCCTGGGATTAAAGACATGTGTGCTTCCCAGTACTGGGATTAAAGATGTGTGCCACCACTGCCTGGTTCTGTTTCCAGTGTGGTCTTGAACTCACAGAGATACAAATGGATCTCTGCCTCCCAAGTGATAGAATTAGGGTGTGTGCCACCACTGCCTGACCTCTATGTCTAATCTAGTGGCCGGCTCTGTCCTGTGATCCTCAGGCAAGTTTATTAGGGTGCACAATATTTCACCACACAGCTCTTTAAGTTTTATTTACTAATAATCAATCTTTAAGGGTGATAGTGAGATACAATTTTTATATTGTATGCTGCCCTGACTGGCTTTAGTTCATTTTTCAATAGGTGTTGCAAGTATCATCAGAAAAACTTTGACAGTTGAAATAACAGAAAATTTCATATGTTCTAAATTTGGAGAAAATTCTCTTCAAAGCTTTTGAGATTGGATCAACCATTTGGTCCTTTCTTCCTTTTCACTGATGTCTTGATTTCTTTTCTATTCTGACATTGAACCTTGGGTCACTTCTACACCTCACCCTTTCTCAAGCTTTGAGAGCCGAGCAAACATCCGTGATGTTCATTTGTCCCGCACATCCTGACACAAACCAACCCAGATTCGGGTCCTATGGCTCCAAGGCGGGACACAGAAGCCCAACGTTCCATCTCTGCCTCCTGTGGATGGCTAGTGACCTGCCTCTCTCGAGGGCAGCCACAGCCTCCCGACAGCTGCTCTCGCTTGCTCATAACCCTTCAAACAGATGTTTGCCTCTGATAGGAAAGTCAGCAAAGGCAGCTGTTTGTTCTCTGCTCTCAAATGTCACCGCACAAACACGTTAAAGTAAAAACGTGTTCTGTGTCACAACAGCTTTGAATTATCACACTAAGAAAGTGAATATACGTGCAACATAGGCTATAGTTTATTCCTATTATCCGTGGGGGGGGGGGTTAAAAATTATTGGCACCCCCAAGTCAAATTATTCAATAGACTTTTACCATTTGTACTTAGAACGTTGTATATAATATGAAGTATTAAAGAGGAAAAAGAAAGAAAAGTAATCATTTTCTTCACATGTGCGTGCACACAAACACACACACACACACACACACACACACACACACACACACACAATCCCCACCACTTTTGCACCTAGGCCACCGTCCCCCAGCTACCTTTTTCTTGAAGGTATTTTTGCTGAACACAAAGACCTCTTTATTCTTTCTTAAGCTGTAACAGGGAAAATGCCCCGAGTGACTGTTTGGCTCTACCAGTCAGGTAATTTCATTTGCTAGAAAGATCTGAGCTGTGTGTTGAAAATGAATGGCAGCAAGTAACTAGTCAATTACAGCCTTCAGAGTAAAGACCCCAGCACCCAGCATGATATTCATCTAGCCACAGCCTATTTATCAGCCTAGAAGCTTCGGCTCTCCTCAAAGACTCATTCTTCATGACGACCACAGAAAACACTCCAAACGCAATGTTGGGCATGAGGAAACCTGGGGAGGTTTCGAGCCCTTACCCAGATGTTTACCTGTGGGCAAGCTATCAGTCCTCTGAGCCTCAACTTACCTATGATGTTAATAGTCTTTCTGTTGCTTTAACAAACATTTGAGAAAATTTGTGTACAGAGGGAAAGGCTTATGTTGGCTCAGAGTTGTGGGACTCTAGTCCATGGCAGGTTGGCTTCGTTGCTCTCCAGCCTGTGACAAGGCAGCATATCATGGGAGAAGCATGGCATTAGGCAAAGACATTCATCTTGTGGCCAAAGAACAAAAAGGGAAGGAGAGGTGCCAGGGTTCTTCAATTGCCTTCAATGGTATGTCTCCAGTGACCTAGAGACCTCCCCCACTAGACTCCACCTACTAAAGCAGTGGTTCTCAACCTTCCTAAGGCTGTGGCCCTTTAATACAGTTCCTCATGTGGTGCTGACCCCCAACCATAAAATCATTCCATTGCTACTTCATAACTGTAATTTTGCTACTGTTATGAATTGTAATGTAAATATCCTGATATGCAGGATATTTGATGTGACTCCCAAAGGGGCTTCGACCCACATATTGAGAATCTAAAGAATCTACCATCTCCCAAGGGTGCCACTCTGAAGAACGGGCCCATAACTGTAGCATGAATCTTAAAAGGTCTTATTAATAAAAACAAATCCAGAGCCAGGTATTGGGGTGAATGCTAAAAGATCAGAGAAGCAGAACAAGCCACAGCTAACCTCACCTCGCCAACTTCTCAGCCGATCTTGTTTCCTCAAACTGGAAGCCTCTGAGTCCTCATCCAAATGGGTCTCAGCTGTCCTGCTGCTAAAAGTCTAAAAAACTTAAAAAGCCTCTAGTTCCTGGTCCTCGTGACTTATGTACCTTTCTGCTTCCTGCCATACTTCCTGGGATTAAAGGCATGTGTCTTTCCCAAGTAAGACATGAGATCTCAAGTGCTGGGATTAAAGACATGTGCTCCACTGCCTAACCTCTATGTTTAATACAGTGGCTGTTCTGTTCTCTGACTCTCAGATAAGTTTACTGGGGTGCACAATATATCAACCACATATAACACATGGACCTTTGAAGGATATTCTAGCCACATTATAGCATTCACATAAAAATGAAAGCATGCCATTGTGTCAGGAAATCTAATGAAGATGAAAAGGAGACTATACATAACTCAGCTACCTTCCAACATTCAGATTAAACTCTGAGATAACAGCAGTGGTGTGGTTAGTCCCAGGTCATCATTGTCTACAAACATAGCATGTGATTTTATTGGGATATAGGCACTTGTGATTTAACACCCCCAAAATCATACAATAATTCTTCATGCTCATAAAAGTCATACTACATATTAAATATCGTTTTGTCTATTTAAGTATGTATGTTTGGGAGAGAGCTTTAACAGAAAGTGGGGGGCAACTAGCCAAGGGAAAAAAGGGGAGGGTGCCAGGTGCCACGGCTCTGTTATTTTGTAACCATAAGCATCTGTTATAGGGATCTGTTGTGGAATATTAGTTTAAGATGTGTTACATTTGTTTATGCTATAGAACATTTGTTTAGTGATGCAAAGATGTGTTGCATTCTTTTATGTTGCATTTGTTTAACTCTGTGAAGCTGTGTTACTGTGCCTGTCTAAAACACCTGATTGGTCTAATAAAGAACTGAACGGCCAATAGCAAGGCAGGAGAGAGAAATCGGCAGAACTGCCAGGCAGAGAATAAATAGAAGAGAAAAAGAGAAGATGGAGGCATGAGAAAAGGAGAAAGAGGAGGACATCAGGGGCCAGCTACCCAGCTACACAAAGAAAATATATAGAATAGAGAAAGATAAAAAGCCCAGAGGCAAATGATAGATGGGATAATTTAAGTTAAGAAAAGCTGGCTAGAAATAAGCCAAGCTAAGGCCAGGCATCATCATAAGAAAGAATAAGCTAAGTCTCCGTGTGATTTTTTGGGAGCTGAGTGGCGGGTCCCCCAAAGAGTAAGAGTAAAAGAGCTAAAAGTAAAACAACCAACAACAGGGATCCTTGGGGCTCTCTAATAAAAGACAAACCTGGGCCTCTCATCAATTGTTTTAACACTAGTATTTGGGGTGATACATGTGTTCATAGACAGAACGTGGCTCCAGGGTCAGTCTTTGAGGGAGTCAGCCACATGTGACACATGAGAGACTTGACCTTGTCCTCTTCTAATAGGATTTTTTTATTTTTTAGGAAATAAAAACCTCATAGTTCTTAAAACTGATTCTGGCACCCAACTTATATTTACTTGGAATGTTTCCTTTGTGGTATAAAACTGAACATTTAGCTAAGAAGCCATCGTTTTCCAGTAAGTCGGTGTTCTATTTAGTTTTCTAGACTGCACACAGGCCTGACTTTTCTAAGCATTCTTGAGTGAATATAAGAAATTCATTCCAAAATCCACAACTGTGATGCTAACTTCACTTCCTGTGTAATGTGAGAGTCAGCCTTGATCATTTTGGGAGAGGGTTTAATGGAAGGAGGAACAGGAAGTCAGAAGCAGTCATGCATTCCATTCTCATTCATTCTCTCTCTCTCTCTTTCTCTCTCTCTCTCTCTCTCTCTCTCTCTCTCTCTCTCTCTCTGTGTGTGTGTGTGTGTGTGTGTGTGTGTGTGTGTGTGTGTTTGTCTGCCGATATCTCTCTTTCTCTGTCTCTCTCTTGCACACATGCATGCATGTGCACATATACAAGAAAAAAAAAACTTCAAGGGTCTTGAATTGAAAAGTATTTGATTCATGATCCAGCTTTGACTTAAACCACTGATTCCAGTGTGATGTGGAAAGACACAAAGCTGTGTTATTTCAGTTGCTGTTCATTATCTTCTTCAGTCCACAGAGTCAGACCATGGACAAAGCCCCCAAATGCTGAGCCTGAAACTCTAAAGATGGGAACTAATCTTTCTCACCACAAACACCATTATCATCCTCCCTACTCACAGCATCCCACCAGCCATGATGCAGCAAATGAGGCTTACACCTTTCTGAGAGAGAGCTCTCACCTTTGAAGAAGGTCGAGTAGGTTGCACAAAAACTAAAAATGTTTCCAGGTGAGGATGTCAGACACAACCTTGTGCCCTAAAGCCAGCCCAAAGCACCCTGGGTTTACAGAGTTCTGTTTTGTTGTTGTTGTTTGTTTGTTTAACAAAACCCCATGCAGTGTATATTTCTGCAGAATGCATTTTGTCTGGAAATCGTCAGAAGTGAACACCCTACTTGAGACCATATCACAGGAGATGATCATTTGGTAGCTCATACTTTGAAAAAAAAGATATTGAACATATAAAACTTGAGGTTTAAAAAATTATTTTACTTTTTGAGATTATGATATAAATATACCATTTTCCAATTCCCTTTCATCTCTCCAAACCCTCCCATATGCCTCTCCTTGCTCTCTTTCAAGATCATGGCCTCTCTTTCTATCAAGTATTGTTACATACATATATATTCCAAAATACACAAGTACAACCTGCTCAGTCTATATAGTTCTACGTTTATGTACATTTTCAGGGATGGCCGTTTGATATTGGATAACCAGTTGGTGTGCTCTTCCCTGGGGAAGACTACTTTTCTTGCTCTCAGCATTCCTTAGCTACCTGTGGCCCTTTGTATGGGGTAGAGGCCTAGAGGGCTTCTGCTCCTCTTCCCGTAATATCCTACCCACATTAACTTGTCTACTGTCTTACTTGTTCATGTTGGTGAGACTTTTAGGCGTAGCTTCTGACATTGTTAGGAGACACAGTCTCACATCAAGCCCTATGTTCTTCTGGCCCTTACAATCTTTCTACCCCCTCCTCCACAATGATCCCTGAGTTCTTAGGTTCAGGAGTTGTACTGTAGCTGTAACCATTGGGACTGAGCTCTACTACTCTGCATTTTGATTGGCTGTGGTTTTCTCTAATGGTTTCTTTCTGCGGCAAAGAGAAGTTTCATCATCCCTTCATGAGGGACAAGGACAGCATTTGTGTGTGAGTACAAGAATAAATATCTAGCATATAGATATTTATGCTGGTTTAGTAAGGGAGTAGTTGTAGGTCTTCCTCTAAGATACATGACTTTACTAGCCCTGGGTAGTTGGCTGGCTTTCCAGTGTGAGGCATGATTCCTGTCTTGTTGAGTGGTCCTAAGTCCAATTACAGAGCTCTTGCTTACTGCCGTGGTATGTGTGACACTACTGTACCCTTAGGGTTAGAATGCCATGCTGGTCATTGATGTGGTGTAGCTAGAGTTTTCCTGCCTGGCCCACAGTCAGGACAAATCTCTTTCACCCGCCAGTCCCACAGCCACTCAGACCCAACCAAGTAAACACAGAGACTTATATTGCTTACAAACTGTATGGCCGTGGCAGGCTTCTTGCTAACTGTCCTTATATCTTAAATTAATCCATTTCTATAAATCTATACCTTGCCACATGGCTTGTGGCTTACCGGCATCTTCACATGCTGTTTGTCATGGTGGCGGCTGGCAGTGTCTCCTCAGCCTTCCACTTCCCAGAATTCTCTCCTCCTTGTCCCGCCTATACTTCTTCCTGCCTGACCACTGGCCAAACAGTGTTTTATTCATTGACCAATAAGCAACATGTTTGACATACAGACCATCCCACAGCA
>CABHPR010132976.1:0-14405 GCA_902168415.1 Peromyscus melanophrys
GCGGTGTCTGGTGAGCTGTGTTCAGTCTGGGGTGAACAGAGAAAGGCTATGAAGTGCTGTGTTTATTAATAAAATGGAATGGAAGTCAGGACCAGTTCTAAGGTTAGCTTCGCCAGCTTTACAGTTTTGCAGCATTGGCCCGATGAGCCCCAGGGAGAATCTACCTGACGTCTCACGGTTCCCTTCTCCTCGGCTCTTCTATGGGTTGTCCCCTCCTGGAACCCCACCACCCACTCGTTCTTATTCATCTTTCAGGGTTTTTTTTCTCTCTGTTATACAATTGTGTTCTTCCCCTTCTCCCCACGGCTCCCTGAACAGCTAGAAGGCAGTGAAAAGGCGGGGGGAGTAGCACAAACAGCGGAATAGCGTGTAGTAAAATGCCTAATCCGTTAATGATATTTTGAAACTTGGAGTGCGAAGAAAAATTTTAAGTGCCACGGCGCAGCTTTTAAAGCTTAAGAAACATGTTAGGCTCTGATAAAAAGGAGGGGAAAGTAGTGAGACGAATATAGGGCATCTTACAGAAAGCCAGAGCGCTTGGATTTTGAGTCTGGCTTGGTGCCACCGACTAACCAGTACTTTTGCCAACTTACTTAATCTCCGTGAGCATCCGCCTTCTCGTGGCAGCCTAAGGTGATTCAACAGTATTGGCTAAAACGCAAGTGCTTGCTGAGCTCAGATATGCCTAATGTAAATGGGCGAAGCCAATCTGCAGTAGGGTAATAAGAAGTTTGGGGGACTCCATTGAGCTCTGCCCCCCAGCTAAAGGCATTAAAATGAGTGGAACCAGAGCACACAGAATTTTACCTCTGGCTCTGGAAGACCGGGAGTGTTTAATTTGGACGCGAGCATGAGGGCTACAGATGATTAATGTTGGCTGCTGTTTGTACCCTCCTTTCCAGAGGCACACACACAGTGCTTTGACAGGTCATACTGTACCTAAAGGTAGGCAGCACGCTTCCCTGTACATCTCACTCTATGATGAGAAAACTAGGCTGATTTCAGTCAACAACTCAGATCTAGTCCAATGGGTCTAGGATCAATCGCAGTAGAACTCTGATAGAGAGTATAGTCTCTGGGTTCTTGATATTTTTTTTTTTTTTTTTAAGATTTATTTGGTTATTATGTATACACCAGAAGAGGGCACCAGATCTTATTACAGATGGTTGTGAGCCACCATGTGGTTGCTGGGAATTGAACTCAGGACCTCTGGAAGAACAGTCAGTGCTCTTAACCTCTAAGCCATTTCTCCAGCCCCGGGTTCTTGATATTTTTAAAAGTCAAATATTTGTGTACAGCAGGAAACTTTTCCAAAAAAGAAATAACTTATGCTATCCAACCAAGAGTGATATAAACCAAGCCAAAGCTAGTATTAGGGGAAAAAAATCTTTATGTTTTTCAAAAATGTATTTGTTTTTATTTATGTGTGAGTGTTTTACCTGTCTGTCTGTCTGTGCACCATATGCATGCCTGGTGCCTGTGAATGTCAGAAGAGGGTGTTGTGTCCTTTGGAACTGGAGTCACAGATGGACATGAGTGTCAGGAACTGAGCTTGGGTCCTCTCTAAGTACAGCAGGGGTTCTTAACCCCGGAACCTTCTCTCCAGCCACTATTTTATATATTTTTTATTTGTTATTTACCTTTATGGATGGACTTTAAGGTTGTTAAAGAACCATTTAATAATAATTTAAAAAAAACCTAGAAATGTTTAAGTAGCAGCCTCTGGGGCCTTCTCCTTTCTCAAGCCTCCTGGTGGACAGGGCAGAGAGAGCTAAGTGATGTAGGAGATGCTGGTCTTGAACACAACAATCATCTTAACATTATATACTTCATCATTTGTTCTTCTTCTCATTGCATTCAAAAGGCTGAGAACATTTTTCTGCTGGTGAAACGGAAACCTGTACTACCAAAGTGGAGAATGTCATGATGCTCGGAGTCTGCCAGTGTACAGGTTCCAGAGAGATTACCATTGGTTTCTCCCAAGAGAGGACTGAATTATTCAGCTTCTCTCTTTGGACAGTGCTGCTTCTCTTCATTTGGCTGGAGGAGCACGAAGTTCTAAACTGCTTACAAAGAGTTTTAGAAGAATATAGTAGCAATTATTAAACAGTATCTGTGCTCCCATCCTGATGGAACATTGACAAGGAACTCTTTATAACGCCCATCGTGTCTCAGCAACAAGACACTCCTGACCATAGAGTAGGTTTGGTAAAGTTAGAAAACACCAATAATGAAGGAACGCAAGCTTGATGAGGTTATAAAAATATTCCTCATCACTTTGTTTTGCTAGCCAGTATGCTTCTGTTTAGGACCGCTTGAATGGTGTTAATTATGTTTTATAATTTTGTAATGATCCAAGACTGCTACACAAATAAATACTGGACAGGATTTCTACAACAGAAGGGATTCATTGGAAGAGCAAGAAACAGTTGTATACTTCCGTATAGAATCCAACTTCCTTAATCATACAAGAGGGCAACTCTTGTGTATACTACTTCTGTAATACTGGAATATTTAGTTTGTTTTTAAAGTGAAGATAATTTCATACTTGTTTAAAAATTGAATTCAATAATGAATATGAAGCTATTTGAAGACCTCAGTATACACTGTTCTGGGCTGATACTAAATGTGAATGTTGAAACAAATTCATATTCATAAGATCACAAAATTGTTATGTAATAGCAAACAGTTTAGTTAAAATTAGGTTACCTATCAAAGATATCCAACTACTAAAAGGGTTAAAAAGGATAGTAAAGCTAAGTTTATGCATAGTGTTTTCTGTGAAGAATTCTTTTGTTTTGCTTTGTTTTTGTTTTTAGGAGACAGGGTCCTGCTCTAAGGCCAGGGTGGCCGGAATGCACCATGTAGCCTAGACTAACCTGGCCCAGTGATACTTCTGCCTCCAATTCTTGAGTGCTGGAATTACAAACCTGTGCCACAACACCAGATCTGTATGAGGAACTCTTAGGGATAAAACAGTGCACTTAGAAGCTGATAGTAGAATAAACGATGAAGCATATTTTATATGTTTATGAATAGTTTTTAATTAAGCCATAAGCATGACAGATAAAAGACATGATGTGGAGTCATCTTACCTATGGATTTATAATGGGGAAGGCAGAACAGTGACTCTCCACATTCCAATGTCAGAACCAGTCAACGAGTTATCTTCATGGCTAAAGGGACTTTGTGGGTGTGGTTAAGGTTGAAGACCTTGAAATGAAGAAGTTATCCTGCATTATCCAATGGAGTCCAGGCTCACCACATGGATACTTAAAAAGTAAAAGAAGTGTTTTCGCTTATGCTTAGGTGAGAGGACCACAGGGAAGCAGCTTAGGAGAGGGGATAAAGATCCATGAGCTAGTTAAGTGGATGCCTTGTAGAAGTCGGAAAAGGCAATGAAATATGAATTTCCTAAATTGCCTAAAGCCACCAGCAAGGAATACAGCTTCACCATGACTTTTAGCTTCGTAAGATTTGTGTCAGAGGCCTAACCCATGTGACAGTGCACTTTGCTGTCTCTAGACACAAGGTGTCTGGTAATTTTTTACAGCAGCAGTAGAATACTAATACATAGTAGGACAGACTATCTCAAGCAGTCAAAACAAAGCAAAATCTAGTCAGGCCTGAGATCAGTCATTGTATCCACTTACCATGGTACTGAACAACAACAATAACAATAACAATAATAATAACAATAATAAATTTGATTGATATTCTCTGGGTTACAAGTTGGAAACATATGGAAGGCTTATCTTTTTAGCAATGAGCTCTGGAAATGACAATGTGGAAAGTTACAGATACATAGAAGTCTTCGGTGATTATGAGACTATTTTAACTTTCAAAGGCAATATAATCCAATTCCTAACATCAATTTTTACTAAATGCCCATCCACAATGAACACCTAGAGCTTATAAACTATGTTGACTATATTTCAGCTGTGCCACATAAACCAAGGATAAGTGACAATTGATAACTAGAGAGTTTCTAGACAGGTTTCTGCAGAACAGTCATTGACCCACCATGCAGAAGAAAGTCTATAGAGATTCCCAGTAGAATCTCTGAAGCAAGTTAGGACAGTCACCCAGTGAATCTCATTATATTAGGGTTCACCAGGTAAAAGAATTAATGGGTTATAGACATGGCCTATATGGATATAGAGAAAGATGTTTATTATGAAGGATTGGGGACTAAGATGCTCATATTCTTCTGTCTCTAAACTGGAAAATGTGGTATAGCTCTATTCAAACTTGCAGCCCTGAGAAACCAATAATAGTGTTAAGTCCCAGTTTAAATCTGAAGGCTTAAATACTTGGAGAGCTAATCTTTGAAGACAACAGAAACTGGACAGCCCATCTCACAGAGAGACAGCACCTCCTCCACCTTTTTGTTCTTGTCTGCCCATTAACGTTTTGGATGGTGCCCACCTTCATTGGTGATTGTAATTTTGACTCAGTCTATAGATTCCACTGCTAATCTATTCTGGTAGCACCATCACAGACACCCTCAGAAACAATATCCTACTAACCACATGGGCATCCATAGCTCAGTCAATTAGCGCTTCAGTTTACTATCACAGTCATGAATTACAGTCAGAGAAAACTGAGTCAGATGACTTATGAGAAGTAGATCCATAAATACATACAGTCCAAGATATCACACCACTCTTAGAAAAAGGTCAGAAATCAAAGCCCATATTCCAGTCTCATGTTCTCCTTTCTTCGTCCCTCCTCCGTTCCTCTCTGCCTCCTTTAGTCCTTTCTATCTCCAAAGGCATTTGGTATGATTTTATACGGACAGTGGTTCCCTGGTAAGTACTTACGGAGTGAATGATTTCTCAGGGAAGTTAAAAAACAAACGTAAACTCTAAGTCGACTAATGTTAGCGGGAGGTAAAAGTGGATCAAAATGTTGTGTGACACTACCATAGAGACAGGAACAGATGTCGTCTCTGGGTAGGACACTGACAGCCATCCAGAGTCACAATCCCACCAAAGACCAACTCTTCTGTGCACAAATAACTTGGCGTTACTTACAGGAGTCGAGGTGAGGGGTTACCTCCAGGATGACTCAAAGGCAGCCGCATCAGCCGAGGCCCAGCCCAGCGTGGGTGAAGATCCATGAAAGCTGAAAGCTGAAACCTGAGAGCTCTCTACACATCTTGGAGTTGGGGAGTGCCCTCTCCTCAACAGCCCTTACTGCACCTCATAAAACTGCACATCTGGTAAATTCAGTTTTCAGACTTCTCAAGGCATTTAAGTTGTTTACTTCCCGAATCTTAAAGAACTTCCCCGAGTTTTAATGAGCTTCTTCCAGGAGGCAGTGTTTCAGTTGGGAGGAAGTTGCTACACCACAGGAAAAAAAAAAAAAAAAAGACCCAACACCCAAATCCCTGTGCTTTTATCAGAGCAAAGGTGGAATAATACCCTTTAGACCAGTGGTTCTTGACCTGTGGGGCTCAGACCTTTTGGGGTTAGAATGACACTTTCACAGGGGTTGCCTAAGACTGTTGGAAAACACAGATATTTACATTACAATTCATAACAGTGCCGAAAGTACGGTTAGGAAGTAGCAACGAAAATGATTTTATGGCTGGGGGGTCACCACAGCATGAGGAACTGTATTAAAGGGTCGCAGCGTTAGGAAGGTTGGGAACCTCTGCTTTTGACTCCAGCGCTCTCACTGCTTTTGATGGCCTCCTCCAAATGATGCTGTCCAATGAAGTTCTCTAAATCGCGGCAGAGAAAAGTAAATGCCAAACTTCTTCATGAGAAGACAGTGTGTAGCGGCAGAATTAAGACAGTTAAGAACTGCCAGGCTCTCCAATAAGTAGATACTGAGAGGGCTGGGCAGCCAGACCACAGCCATCACAGGTTTCTAATGGCCCTACCAGGGACCAGGCCTTAGTTTCAGTTTACTGGAACTGGCTGGAGCTGAGCAAGCAGTTCTCAGAAGGACCACAACTCAGGGGCAACCAATCAGCAGGCGCCCCACAGCCTTCTGCTGGCCCAGCAGGCACCCCGAAGTCCCTTCTACTGGCTCAGCAGATGTCCCCCAGCCTTCTGCTAGCTAAAGATAGCGTTTCCTACCCTGTAGCTGGAAGGTCTCTAACCACTAGAGCCTCCCACCCATCAGCCCCCAGACTAACCTTTCCTCCACCAATCAGCACCAGATTAATCCCTCCTCCCTGGAATTCCCTTAACTCAGCTCAAAAGGAGCTTTCCGACCTCCCTTTGGGGTCGCTGTTTGCCACCCCAACCTGTTGGAAACAATAAACGCTCTTGCTAATTTGCTTATGTGACCGTTGGTCTTTTTGGGGGGCTTCTCTTGGACCCTGACAATACTTCCCCAAATTTTAACATGCTTTGCATTTGAATACACTAATTTCACGTTGCATAAACCAATTCTGAGAAGAAACAGGAATTGGACTCGGAGGCTTGTAATCCCTGCGCTGTGGAGGCAGAGCTGGAGGGCCACCACAAGTGTGAAGCCCGCTGAGTCTTCATAGTGAATTCCAGGCCGGCCGGCAAGGGGAAACAGTGAGAGTCTGTTTCGAAATGTCCATGCTCCCAACTAGGGGAGTTCTCTCGCTCTCCCTTCAGAAACAGAAACACAGTGGGCCAAGCAAGAGTGCTTCAAGAGAGTAAAAGTTCAAATGGAAAAGTCGCAACTCTCAGCCCCTCAGTGGTGGTAGGATGCCAACCAAGAGAAGTTGTGAGCGGTATAGCTCTGGGCAGGCTTTGGAGTGCCAGGGAAGAGGTCACTAGCAGGTGTTACAGCTTGAAGGCTCTCCAGGGCTTGGGGTGCCAACTGAGAGCTGTCCCTTGCAGAGGAAGTTTGCAGAAGGCAAGCTTCTGAAAAAGAGTATACAGGAGCAGCAGCTTCCCTTCCGTGGAGGTCTCTGGAGCAGCAAGTCTTGGAGACTGGATGCAGTTGCAGAACAATCCTGTTGGCACTGAAGTGTGGGGGCTTGGAGGCTGCAGTGTGAAGGAGTGGCCTCTGCCTGCAGCCTTGGGTGAGTCCCTGGAGACCTGGGCAATGGAAGCCTCAGATGAGGCGAGCCTCTGAAGGGTCTATCTGTGGTGTCTTCCTTTTCAGAAAAGTGTGGAGTGGGGTTCCCTCCTATGGGCAGGGTGCAGACACAGACACAGTAAGTTAAATAGGAATACAGTTTCTTTCAGGTTTGAAAGAAGTTTAATACTGTTTTCTTTTTATTGAAAATAGATTTTTCCCCCCTCATATAATATATCCTGATTATGGTTTACCTTTACTCCCAGTTCCTCCCCACCTAACCTCCTGTCTGGATCCACTCCCCTTCTGTCTCCCATTAGAAAACAGATAGGCTTCGAAGGGATTATAACTCATAATTATAATTATACTATATTATGTTACAATAAAAACTAACACACTGGAATTGGGCAAGACAAAGAGAAGGCAAAGAGCCCAAGAGAAGGCGCAAGAAACAGACCCAACTCATGTGCACACTCAGGAATCCCACAAAAATACTAAACTGGGAGTCATACTATTTACACAAAAAAAGACCTGGTGCAGACCGGTGCAGGCCCTGAGTAAGCTGCCTCAGTCTCTGTGAGTTCATACCAGTTCTGATCATCTTGATTTAGAAGGCCCTTATTTTCTTGGTGTTCTCCATGCCCTCAGGCTCTTACGCTCTTTCCACATCTTTCCCTGCACCCCGAGGGGAGGGATTTGATAAGACACTGGTTTCTGGCTGACTGTTCCAGGGTCTCCCACCCTCTGCATATTTTCTGGCTGTGAGTCACTATATTGGCTCCCATCTGCTGCAGGAGGAAGCATCTCGGGGGAACTGGATACTGATCTATAAGTCTGCAGAATGTCATTGAGAGTCATTTTATTGCTACTTTTTTTGGTTTTTAAGAGCAGTAGTATTTGGTTTTACCCTGGTCTATCTTGGTCCCTGGGCTATCTTGTTTCTGGTTCTTGGTCGCCCAAGCAGGGTCGGGTGTGGGTTCCATCTCATGGAGTGGGCCTTAAGTCAAATCAGATGCTGACTGGTGACTCCCACAAGCTTTGTGCCACCCTTGCGCCAGAGTATCTTTCATGCAGAACGTTGTTGATCCAAGGCTTTGTGGCTAGCTTGACATATGTTTCTCTTTTGGTAGTGTGCATACGACCTTCCTGTACCAAAGACACCAGCACGCAGGGGTGAAGGCTCTATGTGGGCTCCAGCTTCTCCATGTCCAGTGAGTTGTGTGGATGTTGTTTTCAGCAATGGGGCTCCTTGCTTTCAGTTTGTGGAGAGCAACCTAAAGTCTTGGCAACATCCTGGGTTGTTGGGGTATTCCCATGGGACCCATTTGGCCAACAACTCAATTAGATGTAATCAAATGTCAGGACTGGACACTTCATTTGGTGACAAGAGATGGCCGGTTGAGGCTCTATTTCCCCCATTATTTGGCAATTTAAGTCAGATTACCTTTGTATATGTATACATTTTTAGGAAGTTTCTTTTGTATTAGATTTCCATACTACTCCTCAAATGGCCCTTAATTTTAGCTGTTTCTCCCCATATTCTCTCCCTTGTCCCCCTTTTCCCTCCACCTCTGAGTGTGCCCCTCCTGTCCCACTCCCCATCCATCCATAACTATCTTTTCTGTTTCATTCTCCTAATGAGATCTCTCTCCTCCACCCAGCTCCTTTTTCTATACCTAACCTCTGTTGGTTCTATGGATTGTAGCTTGGTTATCATTGACTTAACAGCTCATATCTCTATATAAGCAAATACATACCATATTTATTTTCTGGGCTACCCCTTTCAGGATGATTTTTTTTCTTGTTTCATCCATTTACCTGTGAATTTCACGATGTTGTTTTTTAATGTCTAAGTCATACTCCATTGTGCAAATGTACCACATTTTCTTTATCCATTCTCTTGTTGAGGGACATCTAGGTTGTTTCCAATTTCTGGCTATTATGAAGAGAGCAGCAACACTCTGTGTGTGTGTGTGTGTGTGTGTGTGTGTGTGTGTGTGTGTGTGTGTGTTAGGTGTGTGTGCACACCTGTGTGTTTATGTGATGAGTCCAGATGTTGATATTGAGTGTCTTTCTTTATTGCTCACCAATCTTATTTTTTTGAGACTGAGTCTCTCACTGAAACTGGAGCTCTGATTGGCTGGACTGCTTTGTTATGAAGCTCTGGAGACAAGCTTTTGTCTGCCTCCCAGTGCTGGATTGCAGGTACACATTGCCACACTTAGCTTTTATTTGAATCCTGGGGATCCAAACCCAGGCCTTTGTGTTTTCACAGTAGGCACCAGCTGAGCCACCTCACCAGCACCAGTATCTAAATCTTATTTGAGTGAGACACAATAAATTGCTAAGAATTGTGTGATGGTAAATATTTTTTCAGTAAATAATATAAAAGCAATATTTTGTTGAAAGGGATGCATTTCTTATATAAAGAGATCTAATTTAAAGCTTGATATTAATAACAGATTAAATATAAATATCACAAAATACACAATAAATTTTGTTCACCACACAAGTATAGGGAGCAAGTGAAATCCTGAGTGAATGTGCGTTGTCGTATGGGCACAGCAATGCCAAGGACCCCAATAGTGCAGCCCCATGAAAGTGGCAAAACCTTCCTCAGGTAAGTCTCAGGGGGATGGCAAAGCCTTTCTCTGGTCTGAGTGTGACAGTGTGTGCAGAAAATGTCCATCATCGTTTTCTCACTCTGGATGTTTATGGCTTGAAGACTGGTCCTCCACAGAGATTGCTCCTACTGAGATTAGCTAAACTCGCCTCCTTGTTTTATTGTATGCAATAACTCTACCTCCTTGTTCAGCTGTGTGCAGCAACCCAGCCTCCCTGTTCAAATGTAAACAATAAACATACTGAACTTCCTGGATGTGCAGCTTGCTCTGTAGAGAGCCCAATCTGCCAAAACCCAGGTTTTCTGTGTCAGTGTGTCTGTCTTTTCTTCATTCTCTAATTGCCCCAGTTAGATCAATCCCTGTAACCATGCAAGATGAAATGCACAGGCATTTATAATAATGGACAATCTCTAAATCGAAAGAATAAAATACTTGAGAGCTGGAGAGATGGCTCAGCAGTAAGTGCACTGACTGCTCTTCCAGAGGACCAGGGTTCAATCCCCAGCACCCACGTGGCAGTTCACAACTGTAACTCCAGGATCCAATACTTTCACACAGATGTACATACAGGCAAAACACCAATAAAAATAAATAAATTTTAAAAGTATTTTAATGAAAAAATAAAAAATAAAATACTTATATAGTGGCATCTACATTCATTTCTTTACAATGTGAGCAAGTCACAGATAGCGCTTTCTACAACAAAATCTTATTAGTACTAAAGTTTCTAGGATCATCATCTTTTTTCACTATTCTAGTTTCCTTCTGTTGCTATGATAAAACATTCTGACCTAAAGCAAGACGGGGAAGAAAGGACTTATTTAACCTCATACTTTCTGTTCACAATTCATCACTGAAGGAAGTCAAGGCAGGAACTCAGGGCAGGCACTTCAAGCAGAACCCATGGAGGAATACTGTTTGCTGGATCTCCCTCTAGCTCATTTAACTAGTTTATCTATACACCCCATGCCCAGTTGTCCAGGGATGGTGCCGTCCACAGTGGGATGGACCTTCCCGCATCAATCATACATCAAGACCATCCCTCACAGACGTGACCACAGGCCAGTTTGATCTAGGCAGTTCCTCCTCCCAAGTGACTCCACGTTGTGTCAAATTTTCAATAAAAAGTAACCAGGACAGATGCTATACATAGTTACTCTACACTTAGGGAGGGGAAAATATGAGATAAAAGTAGTTGAAAGTAGGAAGCTAGGCTTTATTTTGCTTCATAGTTCAAGGGTACAGACCATCATGGCTGGGCAGTCATGGTGGCAGGAGCATAAGGCAGCCGGTCACATGGCTACCATAGTCAGGAAGCAGAATAAGGAATAATGATGCTCAGTTAGTTTTCTCCCTGTTGTGGATGGTCTTGTCCACACTTACGGTGAGTCTTGTCACCTTAGTTAGTCTTAATCTAGACAACCTCTCACAGCCATATCTAGCAGCTTGTCTCAGAGGTGATTCAAGATCGTGTCAAATTGACAATCAGTATCAAGGATCACATTGCCCTTAAGGACCACTACAATAGAAAATACTACTGCTGAAAGTTGGTTACATTTTGGAAATACTGAAAAGGTAATCATTTTGTTTGGTAAGATGTTTTCATCTTTAGTACTCAAATTTTAGCACACAAAGAAGTCATTCAAGAGACAAGCAAACATGGTACATTGTTGAGTGTCAAATTTACAAATGAATGTGTCTTTTGCTTATTAGACCCTTTGGGAATACATCCAACATGGTACCTTGGTTCTTAAAAGGCATAGGTTTTATGTATTCTTTCATAAATCTAATTATATATTGATTTTATAATGTTAGGTTGGAGTCACATCCTACATAAGGATTATGTTATAAATGTCTTTAAAATTACTGTATACTCAAAGATAGTATTGAAAATCCTGTTTATTTTATTCCCAAAGTAAAAAAAAATGTGGTTTTGTATTTTAGACATGATACGTTGCAAAATAATGTAGGAGAACCCAATGAGATTTTCTATGAGACATAACAGAGGCAAATATTGATGTCTGTATTCTAGAATATTCTCCCACAATCATACCTCTTGCATGGAGTTGAACAAGAAGTTGGGTCATGCACAGTGCTGCCACTTGACTATAGTGTTTATTCAACTTGTTTTGGGTATTATGTCTTTATAGCTTCATACAAAAATGCTTCTGTTGTGAGAGAAAAATGGATGGGAGAACTAATTCTAAATTGTATAAAAGTGCATCTGTGAACTTCATGGCTCCTAAAAAAACAATGGTTAAAAAAAAATCAAGGACAA
Source organism: Peromyscus melanophrys (assembly GCA_902168415.1). NCBI lineage: Eukaryota > Metazoa > Chordata > Mammalia > Rodentia > Cricetidae > Peromyscus > Peromyscus melanophrys. The sequence continues at coordinate 11,914 of CABHPR010132976.1, forward strand.
CATTCTATCAAACCTTTGAAGAAGAGCCAACATAAATTTTCATCAAAGTGTTCATAAAATAGAAAGGGAGAGGCTGAGAAGATGGCTCAGTTGGTCAAGTTCCTGCTCTACAAGCATGGGGACCTGATTTTGATCCCTCTTACTTGTTTCAGAAAGCCAGGTGTGTGTCATGGAGCTGTGATTCTAGCATTGGAGAGCAGGTGTCTCTGAGACCACCACTGCCAGCAGAGTCAAGAGATAAGGTAGTTCTGCAAGAGATAAGAAGGTAGTTGCATGAGAGATATGAAGGCAGTTCAGTTCAGCATGACTCAGTAGCTGGTGCTGGTTCAAACTTTGAGAATCTGACCTTGAGTAGTTTATTTTAGGCCTATTTAAGCACAGCACAATTTGGAAAAAAGTTTCCAGGTGATCATTAACTCAATGCTCTATGCACGGCAAACATGACTACATCAAAACTCTTTGTAACATACAAGTGACATCTTCCATAAAGGTGGCTCCTGTAGATTAACTGAGAAAACAGGCTTAAGATAAACAAGCTCAAGATGAGGGTCTGGGGGAAGCACCCGTATAGCCTGAACACACAGATATCACAAAGGTTGCCAGGCTATCAAACACATCCCCTTTCAGCCTTCTGGACAGAAAACAGGTTATGCATCTTTCTCAAGAGACAACCCTGTGTGTGTTTAACATTCTTGGGTCCCCTAATGCTTATCTGTAAGAACAAGGACCTACATGTCTTCTACTGGAGAAGTGGAGACAGGATGATTCCCGGGGCTCATTGTCCCTCTGGCAGATGAAGTCTAGGTTTAGTGAAAGATTCTCTCTCAAAGAGAGAGAGTGTGTGTGTAGCAGAGCAAGAAATTCAGCGTCAATCCATTGCTTCCCTCTACACATGCACATATGTGTATACATCCCCACATGCACACACAAACACATGCACTTACACAAACAGAAAGGAAGGAATACTACCACACTCATTTGTGAAGTCCCCACTACCCCAATACCAAAATTGGATAAGGATACAACAATAACAAAAATTATAGACTACTTTCCTTAGTGAATATAGATGCAAAAATTCTTTTAAAAACTCTGTCAAAATGAATTGAAGAACATATTAAGATCATGCACCACGTTTAAATTGGCTTCATTTCAAGCATGCAAAATTTGTTCAACATGCACAAGTAAGTGTAACTCAGCGCATAAATAGATTTAAGGGCAGAAATCATATGATCATCAATGAAGACAAGCCTTCAACGAAGTTTAGCATCCATTTGTGAGAAAAGCTCTGGAGAAATTAGGAGTAGAAGGAACGTACCTTCATATAGTAATGGTATATACAACAAACCTAACCAAGATCATTTCCTCAAATCTGCAACAAAACAGGGTGCCTGCTCTTTTTAATTTATTCAATACAGTGTTCAACGTCTTAGCCAGAGCAGTAAGACAAGAGCAAGTAGTAAAGAGGATACAAATAAGAAGAGAAGTCAAATTTTCCCTATTTGTAGACAGTTTGATCCTATACATAAAAGACAATACAGATTCCACCCCCAAACTCTCAGAACAGATAAATGTACTCAGTAAAGTAGAAGGAAATAAACCAACATACAAAAATCAGTAGCTTTCTGATACGCCGGTAAGGGACTTGCTGAGGAAGAAATCAGGGGAGAAGAAATCCCATTGTTAATAGCTTTAAAAAAAAAAAAAAAAAAGGAAGAAAACACCAAGAAATAAGCCCAACCAAGGAGTTGGAAGGCCTATACAATCAAATATTTAAGACATTGAAGAAAGACACCGAAGGACACTAGACAACAGAGAGACTCCGTGCGCATAGACTGGCAGAATCTATATGGTGAAAACGACTCTTATTACTAAAAGCAATCGACCTGTGCAGTGCAATCCCCATCAAAATCCAGTGACAGTCTTTTCAGAAATAGAAAGAAAATGACCCCACGTTTCATATGGAAACAGAAAAAACCCCAAATAGCCAATAAACAGAAAGAAAAGCCCTGAAGGTATGAAAATACCCGTTCTTAGAATACAGTGCTTTAGCAACAGCAGAAACCATGTTACTGGTACAAGAACAGAAACATTGACCAATGGACTATGATAGAGACCCAGAAATACATCTGCACAGTTACTATAACTTAATTTTTTGGCAAAGTTGTGAAAAATCATACATAAATTTGAGAAACAATAACCTCTTTAACAAATGGTACTGGAAAAATTGGATTTCTACATTTAGAGAGATGAAACTAGATCCATATATCTGACTCTGCTCAAAAAAAAAAAATTCAAAACGTATCAAAATGCCCTAATTTAAACCCAAAACTTTGAAACAGTGAAAGGAAATATAAAAGGCTTCAAGATATACATACAGGCAAAGATTTTTGAATGCGTTCCAATAGTACAGAAAATAATTTTTTTATTATTTTATTTTATAATTAATTTACTTTTACCTATCAGCCAGGGATTCCCCTGTCCTCCCTCCTCCC
>CABHPR010132977.1:0-31595 GCA_902168415.1 Peromyscus melanophrys
GAGTAAATCATTCACAGTGGTTGAGAGTCGAAATGAGACAGAGGCCGTGGAGCTGATAAGTTCCCACTATGCAGCTTCATTATTTGACTGCCTCCAAAGAAGACAGAAAGCAGAATGCCAGAGAAATGGCAAGAAAGCTCCTCTGCAAAAGGAACTCCAAATCCCAAAGATAACAGCCTCTTTCTAAGGAACACGTTCATGGGTACCAGACAAAAATGTAAACTGCATGGATGATAGGAGCATTTCCCCTGACTTTCACATTGTTTGTTCAATGGAGTTAAATAAACTCTTCAAAGATGCAAAATAACTCATTTTGTAAGTTGATGCTAAAGAAATACAGGAAAGTTCACAATGATCTCAAAACCTAATGGGTCTGACTAGAGCTAAAACTGTCAGGAGGAAAAAGAATAAATGCAGGGAAAACTTTACCAATCCTGCTTTGTTCAGAAACTTCATTTCTCTAATTTAACTTTTCAGAAAAAAATCTAAAGATTGTATACAATCTTTATTATGTAAATAAAACAGATAAATATTTGAGACTTGAAATAATCTGCTTCTAACTGCAAAATACATTCAAAATTCAAATCAGTACCTATTTTATCTAATATCCCTGATATTTCCCATGCATAATAATGACTTTCTGTATAATCATTCATTAATCATATGACACAAATGTAAGGATGATACTTCCCTAACCTTCTTACAGTGCATGTGAGTATCTATAGTTGTATCAACAAAATATATAAGAAACCTTGACCTACACCTTGCAGGACAAAGCATGTAATTACTAATACTTAATTTTTATCTTTCTCTTTCCATGCTACAGTGAACCAGAAGGCATTCTCAAGGGATTACAACATGGTATAGCCTAAATGAATAAACATATATCCACAATGAACTGAGACTGGATATGTACACCAATAAAAAATAATTTTGATTGTGTTAAGACACAGAGTTGCTTGATTTCGTCACTACAGTCACAATTTGCCAATGTTGGTAAAATTAATACTTATATTGCTTAAAATTTTGAAAACTCACAGACTAGAATAGTTCATTAAAGAACATACAAAAGGAAACACATCATACATAAGGGATGTTTAATGCCTATTATTGCATTTAATTCCTCTTAAAACTTGAATTTTATCATCTTCATTGAGGAGAGGATGTAAGGGTTCATGTGGTGGTGAGGATTTATATTTATGCTGTAGAGCAGCTACCAGCTGAATAATTGTGGATGCAAATATCCAAGTTCTGAATTTCTTTTACTTGTCCTTCATCAAATTCAGTTCTCAGTGCCAAACCTCATAAAGATGTTTCAGATCTAAATGGACACCCCTGCCAGGCTTCTCAGCTGCATTTGATATTATTGATGTTCCCCTTCTCGAAGGTCTATATTCTTTTGACTTCAGTGATACCATTTTTCTTTACTTACTCTTTCATCTTTCTGTGCCTCATTCACAGACTGGACTTCCTCTGTCCGGTCCATAAATATTCATGGTTATAAGTGTTCTCAGGTAATTTCTTTCCTGTTTCAAACATCTCCAAATGGATGATCTCATCCACTCCCATAGTTATAATTCTCATTTTAATGCTAATGACTCTCTAACTTATAGACAAGTAAGAACTATTCCTGAAATTCAAAACTTTATGCCCATATCACAGAGGTCTCAAGAAGCACAAGAAACTGCACACCTATTATATTTAAAATGCATCTTATTTCTTCCTATTTGAAAGTTACATGATTCCCCAGATTCCAGATAAATCTCAGTGACATTTACTTAGTCACGTAATCTAGAAACTTGGTTATCAACTATTTCATCTTCTTCAAAATAACACAACCTAGAAATTTCAGTGTGTGGATTATAAACAGATATTTCTTTCACCTGCCAAAAAATCCAGATTAGGTTTGTGGTAGTTTGAATGTAATTGGCCCTCATAAACTCATTGCTAGTGGCACTATTAAGAAGTATGGCTTTGTTGGAGGAAGCGTGTCATTGTGAGGGTAGGATTTGAGGTCTACTATGCTCAAGATACACCCAGCATCTCAGTTCATTTCTTGTTGCTCGAGAATCAAGATGCAGAATTGTCAGCTCCTTCTCCAGCACCATGTCTGTCTGAATGCTGCCATGTCCCATCATGATGATAATGGACTGAACCTTCAAACTGTAAGCCACCCAATTAAATATCCTTCTTTATAAGAGTGGCAATGGTCATAGTGTATCTTCACAGCAACAGAAACCCCAACTAAGGCAAAGTTGTTTTTAATTTTCTTTTTGTTTTTTTTTCAAAATAATTTATATAGAGACAGTAATTAGATATTTTCCTGCCCTAATCATCCACTTTTTCCAGTGTATCACATGGGTAGCAATGTGCTTTCACTATTATGTGTTTTAAGAAAATATATTGAAGTATAATGTATACATAAAATAAAGTTTATGTGATTTAAAATACAGAATTTAGTAAGCCTTAAACAGGCAGACTCCTTCTATTAAGCATTCCAGGATGCCAAAGCAAAGTACAAAGATTGTGTGATTAACCAACAGAAACTTATTTCCCATACTTCTGGAGGTCAGATGCTTAAGGATGAAATTCTGACTGCATCAATGAGGGCTCTACAGTTGGTATGTGGGTGACAACAATTTATCTGTTATCATATGACAGGGGAAAGGAAGAGAGAGAGATGATAGATAGATGATAGATAGATAGATAGATAGATAGATAGATAGATAGATAGATAGATAGTTTTCATGTATCCTGTAACTCTTCTGACATAAATACTAATTTTATAGGATCAAAGACTCATTCTTGTGATACTATTCTACCTTACTTACTTTATTAGAAATGCTGCTTCCAAATACAGCCTCTTTGTTTTCAGTGAGCCAAGTATCACCCTTACCAATTACACTTCCTTAATTATGAAAAATTAATTGTGGGTTTCCTTGCTTTCCACAAATTCACCTTCTGAATCAAAGGTGAAGTAATCCAGCCAGCTGCTTAACTGCAGGTGCGCCCTCTGTTTTCTCACTGCTTTGCCGACTCCACAGTCCCAGAGAGGTGGTTAGAAATATTTTTGTTTCCTTTTTTTCACTCTTCAGCAAGTTTCTGACCTTTATCAAATTTGTGTTGTGTGTCAGTACTTCTTTATTTTTTTTAAATGCATTTGACTTATTCTCTGAGAATCTATACATGTATAAAATGAACTATACACTGTCTTTTCATTATATACATGCCCAACTTTGCCACTTCAATCCTTCAAAATCTCTCCTGTACAATGTCTCCCTGCCAGCTTAAGTTCTTTGTTGTTGCTGTCTTTGTTTGTTTGTTTGTTTTAATTCACCGAGTCCAATGAGTACCTCAAGTGTCGGTGCATGTGGAGTACCATCCAAGGGAACATGAGTAACCTAACATGGGTCACATATAATGCAAATAATTATAGATAGTGAAAGAATAAGAAACCTAGTTCTTTGTTTTTATTGCTGAGTGGTGCTTTAAAAAAATGATATATCATTATTTGTTTATCCAGGCACCTCTTGCAAGATGTTCAGGCTGTTTATAATTATACACACAGCATCTACAAACACTTATATGCAAGCCTTTGATTATGCATTTGCTTTGTTTTATTTAAGAAACACATCTGGAAATGAAATTTTATGTTTGTTTATTGTCTGGTTGTTTTAATATTTTATTAGTAAGAATCAGTAGAAAGTCCACGGTGTTTTCAAAACTCTCTACCTTTTCAAGATTTGTACTTTGCTATGTCTTTTCTTAAAAGCTTATCAAGATCCAATGTCAGATTTTCTTTGCAAGGAAACTACACCTTCCATTTGTGCCTAGTCTGCTCATTATGACTTTTATCATACCCTAAATAGTAAGATATTTGGAACGAAATTATAGCAAAAATTTACCATTACAGAAGAATTGGTATTCCAAGCCATCTGCCCATTTTATTTTTTAAAGCATGATTCAATGCCTAAAAACTCTGTTGCAACCCCAGGAGATAGAGTCTGGTGGTCATGAATGCTCTTACTCTGTTGCAACCCCAGGAGATAGAGTCTGGTGGTCATGAGTGCTCTTACTCCTGACATGTACAAGCTGTCTTTTGGGACAGCCTATATAAATTTTTGGGACTCTTCTGCAATGGTGTACTCTCTTGGCCAGTAGATACTACTATGGAAATTGTCATAGGATAAGTGATTCTAAAAGGACAGAAATTTATGTTTCATAATTCTAGAGGCCAGGAAGCCCAAGATCCAGCAACAAGGGATCAAATGTCTAGAAAGACATGTTCTCCAGGTTATGTAAAAACAACCTTTGGAGCCTCATATGGTGAGGAAAACAAAGAGTTGCAGTGCTGCAGTCATTTAATCAATGTTAAAAGGGCTGTGGAATGAGAGCTCCTGCCATAATAAAAGGAATTGTGTTCATGATGTTTGTGTTGTGGGGCTAGCCTTTCACAGCAGAGACATCTTTCCAGCTCAAAATGGAATATCTTAAAGTGGCTTAATAAGTTTTGGGTATAATAATAGCATTGGTGATTCACTAAAAACTAATCACAAATTTCATTTGTGTAAAGATTTAAGTCATTTTAGAGTCTATGTTCTTTTTACCTGTGGTTTATACTGGAGAAATCATGGTCTCATCTATTTGTATGGATAGAAATTTTTGGATTCTGTGAGTTTAGTTGATGTTGTCAGTCCTCCATTTATGTGACCTCTGAAGTTATTACTTCTATATATTTTTGTTATTTTTAATATAAAAATTTATGACACTTGTATGTTTTGTTATTTTTGCTACTGGAGCGGGCTTTCCTCTATGGGACAGGTCAGGATAATCTCCAGCGTTGCCCATGCTCTCTGATGGTCACCAGCTTCTGCATTGGGCATCACATTCTAGTACATAATATTTGAAGTGTCTCATCCAACTCAGGCAGCATAGAACTCTGTTTACCAGCATGCCAGAATAGTTCCCCTTTCCCATCTATCTTTTCATTTCTTTTCCTATGACTTCTGGGATTACCTCCCAAATTAAAAATAAAAACAAAACTAATCAGTTCTTTCCCATAAACTGTCACAAGGTCAGCTTCTGGAGAAATAACTTACAAAAGACAATGGCTAATATTCACACAGCTTCTACTGAATGAAATTTCAAAAAATAAATGTAGTTAAAACAAAGACAGTGGGATGTTTAGCATTAAGAAGTGAACTGAAAAAAAAAGGGGGGGTTGTTAACATGGAATTTTCCTGTTTACCCATCCTCTTACCAAATGGCTCTTCTCTCATCAAAAAATACATGTTTTTAGTACACTTAATTAGATTCAGTTTAGTTATATTTCTTACTAATGGGTCCTTGTAAAATAATTTTCATTCAACATTGAGCTATTTAATTGTGCATATGTTTTGTGCGTATGCTTGTGTCTGTGCATATATGATGATCTGCATAGAAATATGTATGTGGGGGCATGTTGAAGGTAGTGGTCAAGTGTGTGTTTTACTTCATCACACTCTGCCATTCTTTCTTTCTTTCTCTCTTTCAGTCTTTCTTTCTTTCTTTTTTTTTTTTTTGAGATAGTGTTTCTCTGTGTAGTACTGATTGTCCTGGATTTCACTCTGTAGAACTAGCTGGACTCAAACTCATGGAGATCTACCTGCTGAGTTTTACCTCCTGAGTACAGGTATTAAAGGTGTTTGCTACCACTGGCTAGCTGAGGATCTGTTTCTAACTCACTTTCAACTGCTATCTTGATGCCTAATTTACCAATTTACCTTTCAATCTTTTTTATATAAATACTAATTTATAACTTTAAGTTTGGGAAGCTTTTTAATAAAAACAATAAGAGTAGTACTATATAATAATAATATCTTAACAATAGTATCTAAGTCATAAAATATTTGTATGACTGAGTCTATAATATACATAATACACAAACATTATAAAAAATCTCTGTTCTCACTGAATATGTGATACCTTCTGCTGTGACAATGATTTCTTCTTTGAGATTAATTCTTTGTCACTTATTTCTAGATCAATAGCAAATGAATACCTATACAAAAATCAGGTGCCAGAGTTATTGGTATCTTCGAGAGCACAGACAAACTTGAGAGTCCTAGAAAAGAACCCTTTCCAGAAGTTTTAATGCATAGGTAAAGAGCCCCTTTTCAGCAGTAGTCTCTTCACAGAATTTTGTATACATGACTGTAAAACTCTCATCTTACAGGCAAAAGATACTTAGAGAGTAAATAACCCTATCTATTTCTACCAGTTGGTTTTTTTCTTCCAATATTCTCTGTGGCCCTAGGTGACAGCGTATGAAAAGTGAGCTTATCTAAAAGGTACCAAATTAATTTTGTTTACAAAAACCAGAATGCTAGTGTGATCTTGTTGAGTCAGGACTGTTCTTAAGAATCTACAATGTGCTTCCATGAATAGCCAAAGCCAAAATGATAGCTCTCAGCTATTTGGTGATTTTAACATGTCAGGTTCTTTTAAATATCTCCTATTTTCAGTATTGCTATAGTGTGAGTTGGAAAAAAGAGAGAGAGAGAGAGAGAGAGAGAGAGAGAGAGAGAGAGAGAGAGAGAGAGAGAGAGACCCTGGTTTGTTTTCCTTTAAGGTCAAGCAGCAGGTGTTTGATGCCAATGGTTATTTAATAAAATTCTATGGTATGTTAAAAATATGGGTGGGTGAGGAGGATCTGGGATGAGTTGGGGGAGGGGAAACTGTGATCAGGATACATTGTATAAAAAATATTTTTTAAAAAATAAGTTATGATGTGAAAAGAATTTTACTTGATTCTGAGACATATTTAAAAAATCATTGAATTTTGGTCTATTAACACAGAACATACCTTGAGTTCACAATGCCTGCCTAGTTTTCTCCTAACTACCTTATGTGTGCAAACTCTATCTCCTTATAATAAAGGAGCAGCCTAAGTGAACAATGTGATCATTAGCACACTGAGAGTTCAAAAGAAGTGAGCTGTTTCACTGCAAGGTCCATATAGCCTGTAAAAGAAACAACATTTGAGCCTGTGGAAACTTGCACAAGAGCTAGCGTTTTGTGCCAAACCTCATCTTTAAGGTATAGTGTGAGTTCATTAGAAGGAAGAAAAGGAAGAAGGGAAGGTGCTGGTTGGCTTCCAAAGTAAGGACGCATCTTGTGCTCTTATGAGAAGAGTATCGAATGTAGGTCAGATGGTTTCTAAACTCTGCTCTTTTTTTGCACTATGAGTTAATACAACATTGGTGAATGTGGTGGGCACTTTAAAGGGACAACCCAGTATGCTGAGTTTGTTATTCCATGAAAGCAAATTTTCGTTTGTTAGAAATAGCACTATTGCTAGAAATCTTGCAGTATACTGTGATCCTTGCTATGTAAAAAGTATAAAATAAGAAATCAAAGAAAAAAACAGTATGGCTGGACTGTTACTTTATGCCAGTGGAAAACTCATTAACCACAGGATCCTTTGACCTACTGATTGATTTGTATCTCAACATAAAGCTTGGTCTCATCCTCTGAATTCTGTTGTTTCTCTCCTTTTACCCTTGTGAATAAACATAGCTGACAGAGTACACTTCTTAATTAAACACTTCTATGTTCATAGCATGTTGACGTCACGAAGATCCTGCTATCTACAACACGAATACAAAATGAAGATTTCCTTTATTTCTATTCTGACAGTGCATGATAATCTTACCCCCAGTCTTCCCCTTGCTATAATCATAATCTGAAATACTATCTCTCATCTACAAACCTGTTGTGAAGTTTCTAGGAATTCATGACCTATACCTTCAATTTTACCAAGATATTGATTTCTATAAAGTATTTTCCCAAAAATGTAATAGCTAAAAAAAAACACAATCATTTTGCTGTATCTCATAATTTATAGAGTTAGACAGTAGAAAATATCTGTAACAATTCTGGAAATCAGTTTTTCATACATACATAAATATAATGTACATGTATGTGTATGCATATATATTTGTGTATATATAGCCCAGCTTTCACAATTTATTATGTTGAAATAATATTATATATTGGGTTATTAGTGGATAGATGTGAAGTCAAATGTTTTATATATATATATATATATATATATACTCTCACACAAACAACAAATACATGTATGAATATTTCCATCCTACAGCATTGCTTAAAATACCTTCATATATTATGTGAAATGCATGATATATATTCTATAACCATTTCTTCATAATAATCATAGTAAAAATATTATTCAAATACACAATTGTTTAAATGCAAGACTTGAGACATAAATATTGCAACAATTAAGACAAAAAAACAATGTATTCATAGATGGTACACTATAATGCTAAAATTGACATAAAGTTGGTATTGACAATGAGATCATACTTAAAAAGGGATAAAAATATTGTTATCTGTTATCTTACACACAGTATTCTTATTAGTGGATGCTTAATCTCTGTGTGTTGTAAAATATTATTTCAAGCTGTGTTACTTTTGTTTATGTTGCATTTGTTTAACTGTGTGAAGCTGTGTTACTGTGCCTCTCTAAAACACCTGCTGATCTAATAAAGAGCTGAATGGCCAGTGGCGAGGCAGGAGAAAGGATAGGTGGGGCTGACAGACAGAGAGAATTAATATAAGGAGAAACCTGGAAAGAAACGGAAAGAGGATGCTAGGGGCTAGACCCCCAGCTACACAACAAGTCATGCAGAAAGAGTAAGATTTACAGAAGTAAGAGAATGGGAAAAGTCCAGAGGCAAAAGCTAGATGGGATAAGTTAAGGAAAGCTGGCTAAAAATAAGCCAAACTAAAGCCTGGCATTTATAATTAAGAATAAGCCTCCATGTGTGATTTATTTGGGAGCTTGGTGGCAGACTCCTCAAAAAGAGTAAACACAAGCAACATCTATGCACCTGACTGCTTCTACTGAACAATGAGATTCTATGTTCTTACTTCCTCATTCCCATCTGCTCCTTGTTTGGTGTCATCACCCAAAGATTCAACACCACTTGATGTTTACCACAGACGAGTGTTCATCACAGACCAGGTCAGTTTCATGATTATTCATAATAAATAGATGCTTAAAAATGGGAAACTGGAAAATGATTTATAAATCTCTCACTGTGTGTTTTGGGGTGGTAGACGCTTTGCTCATGTCATTTTAGGAAATTAAGTATATTTGTAGTTCTGCATTTGATTTTAGCACAAAGGTCAAGAAGCAATGTGCATTGATCTATGAAACAAATATTCTAATACCTATGTTGAATTTGATAGCAGTTTCAGGCCTTTTTCCCTGAAGATATACACACACTGATATATAGAACCTTTGCATGGTTTTTACCTGACATGGAAAAAGTGACAGTTTAGGTCAGATCAACATACTAAAATAGGATATTGGAAGTTTATGCTGAATGGAATCCTTACTTAGATGGTGATGGAGCTACTCAAATCACAAGAATTTTGAAATTTGGAAAACTTTTCTCATTCGTGGTCAGGAATGGGGTTATTAAAACAAAAGGATTTTCAAAGTAATGTTAGCAGCATGGAAGACAGCAACAGAAAGGCAATAATTTGAAGGCCTTGTCCAAAAGTTATGTTTAGAATCTCAATCCCCATGGCAACAATGGAGATGGGACCTAGTTAATATTATTAGGTCTGAAGAACTCCAACCACAGAGTCAGATTAATATAAGTATGGATCTTATACAGCATGATTAGTTCTCAGGGGCTAGAGAGGTGGCTTAGCGGTTAGGAGCATCTCCTGGTTTTATAGAGGACCAGAGTTTGTTTCCCAACATCCATCTCAGGATGTCACATCCAATGCCTCTGGCCCTCAAAGGCACCTTCACTCACATGAACATACCCAATATGATATGCTCAAATGTGCCTAATTTAAAACAATAAGCCATTTTTTAAAAAGATATTAAACAGTTAATATTCCCTCCCATTTTTGCCAGCCATGACTCAGAAAATAGATCTACTCTAATGTAATCCTTAAATTTTGGACATTGCACAATCTAGAACAAAGAGCTACTATACTACACATAATTATAAGTAAAACATTCTCTATAGCAGCAGGAGATAGGAACCAAGGAATATGAGTTGTCTCAATAAACAGAATAGTGAAGCAAGAGATTTTTTCCATGAGTCTCTATCACTAAAAGAGATAAAGAAAAAAAAATAGAGCCTAGTTAGCACTTTGATTTTATCCTAATGAGACTTGTGTCTAACTTCTGACCCAAATAACTATGCAGTAATAAATGTATCTTGTTTTAAACCATTAAACTTGCAATAATTTGTTATGGCAGAAATGGAAAACTCATCGGCTAGGAATAAGATGAGGGTCACAGAAGGACACACACATCCCAGACGAAGACTTATGAGCATCTTGCTCATCCCAGTAATAGCTCTATCACACTAAACCGTGTTAGGAGGCTTTATTTTCTTTAGAAGAGTCTCCCTTGTGGATCAAGGACAAATTTTATAGCAGTAGACATCATAATTTCTGTAGCGGACAGAAAAATACCTTTACAGAGTAACAATATAATACCATGGCATCACATTTTATGAAAGGTAACTATAAGAAACATCATTTTTAAAAGCACGTCTTTTTTTCCTTTAAACTTGCAGTTTAATCTGTTGCTTCTGAGCCAGGCATGGTGGCACATGGCCTATAAGGCCAGCACTTGGGAGGCTGAGGCAGGAAGATCACTGTATATGCAAGGTCAGTGCTTTCGGGGCCAGCTCCAATAGCATAAATGTCTGAAATTGTCAAATAATATAAAACTTTTGAAATATGAAAATGGAAAATCTTTTGGGTCTTATCGTTGTCAGTATTAGTTATATTAGGCCCTTATCGACAAGTGCCATCTTGTTATCAACAGGACACACAGAGTCAGTGAGATAAATATTACTGGATAATAGTCATTTTTATATTTTAATGTTTTTTTATACATTTTCTCTCTGTTCCCAGAAATGGAGAGCATCCCCTTTAAAGACTGAGATCGTAGGAACAAGATTAAGCCAGATGAAATATGATAAGCCAATCTACCTTCAGAAGCTTGAGGAAAGGCACAACAGGGCTGTGTATTAGTGATTTTGTGCTGCTTTACACGTCTTTGTTTTGTTATTTTACTCATAGTGTAAGCCGTATTAGCCATTATTTTAACATTGCCAGTTTTCACATAGTTCTATTACATGCATTGGAGCAAAATAATATCATGTAATATCTAATTGTAGTATTCTTAATGTAAAGCAATAACAAATGTGTTATTGTAACTTCATTTCATACAGTGTTTATCCTGTGAGAACTTGCCTTCCCTCTATCATCATATTCACACTTTACTTGGCCTCTAGAGTATATCATACAGTGGATATTGTACACCATTTTGGCTTCAGTGGCCACTCTCTTTATTAAGTAGGGATTTTCTCATATGCTGTAATTGTAAAGATTTAGAAATTTCTTATAAGGTTCAAAGAACTGTAGGTGAAAATAAGCAAGGCACATTATAGAACAAGGGAGTCACTGGTAGTCTACTTCTCAGTTACCAATTCTTTTTTTTTTTTTCAGAGCTGAGGACTGAACCCAGGGCCTTGCACTTGCTAGGCAAGCGCTCTACCACTGAGCTAAATCCCCAACCCCTCATTTACCAATTCTTAACTAAGCATGCATACTATGTAACACATATATGTAATGATATTTTATACATATTCATTTTGATAAAATATCAAAGTAGACTGTTTTATATCCTGAGGTTTAAGTGAAGGTATAAAATCAGTTTTACAACTGACCTTAGGGATTACAAATTAGCAGCTACAAAAAGCAGAAGAGGGTTGTCAGTCTAAGGGTATGTTATCAAAAAGATGATAATCTGGGTTTCTGAAGTCTCAGAGAATATCAGAGGATCCTTAGACATAGGAAGAATTTATCCTCTGGGGTTTTGTACCCTTCTAGTAAAATGCTTGCACATAGAACATTAATTTATGCTTGTTCTTTCAGTGCAATGGTGCAGTACTGTGTAAAAACAGGTATTTTGACATGTCCCATACAATGGTTTTGGCATTATGGCAGAAAAAGAGAGAAACGTTCCTCGGGATGGCAAGCTGTTCTAAATACCTAGCAGCAAAGCAGGTAATGTCTTCAGTGATTGACATAAAGAGTGGCCTAGGTTCCATGGCAGAAACACACAGACAGGACCTCTGTGTAAAGAATAAGTAGACAGGACCGTGTGTGTAAGCGTTCCTATGTAAGTCCAGTGTTTCCCCAAAAAGGATCATTCATCCTGAAAGTTCAAACGTGCTTGTCCATGTACATTCACATACACATATAATTGCTATAAATGATACTTTTAATTTTACTATGAAGAGAACAAATATTTTAGACAATATGTTAACTTAAAATATGAAGTTTCATCCACATTATCTAGTGTGTTCTTGATATAAAAAAAAAAGAAGCCACGTAGATAAATTACTAACAACTTAAGAAACATAAATATGATCAGTGTTTCTAATTAATATATCAGGAGTTTGTAAAATCATAATGAGGCTGTACGGCTCCAGGATCTCTATTGTAGTAGCTCAGTTTTCCATTGTAGGACAAAGTTCTCCTTAGCCAAATGTAAGTGTATGCTTTATACACACAAGTAAGCAGCAACTTTGCTTCTTTCGTTTAAATAATTAAAGAAAATATTTCATGCAATATATGATATATAATATAATACATAGTTCAGTCTTCATAAATTAGAGAAGTATAAAAAAGAATGATACTACACATCATGTGGAAACAATATATATATCACTTAAAACCAACACATAGAATGGTAGTCGCCCCATGGCACTGGTATCTCCAAAATGTAGGGCTCTCCACTGTAACTAGGCTTTACCTGCACCACCACCACCTCAAGCCCTTCTCGGCCTCTCATACATGCCAAGCTTCAGCTACTCTCTATGAACCACTTCACACATCCAAAACCAATACCAGTCTTATAATTTACAAAGTCTGGCTCCCAGCATGAGGTACAGACTTAGTCCCTCTGGACCACAGCATGTGTGCTGCCCCTGAAAAAATCCTCCCCAAAGATTTCACCTCAATAGTACTAATTTTTTGAAACCACAGCTAATTTATCAATTCTAGTTAACAAGCATCAGTTGCCACAACAGAGCAAAGGTTTCACTGTAGTGGTTCTGGTCTCTTGTTAATCACATCTGATTGATTCATCAAGCCCCAGCTCACCAGAACCATGGTCCTAATAGAGTCTTCATTTCCTCTGAAATCTCCCAATCCAGGCCTTCTGCACTGGATTGACCTCTGCACTGACCTCAACACTCTTATTGTCCAAGCTTCTGTAGACCAGCGTATTTCACTTCATTATTACATTTCTAGGTAACAGTTCACCACTGAGGGAAATCTGGGCAAGAACTCAAGTGGGTTAGCTACCTGGAAGCAGTAGTGAAGTGGAGGCCATGGAAGAGTGCTGTTTACTGGCTTGCTCCCATAGCCTGCTCAGTATGCTTTCTTATATACCCCTGGAGCATCTGCCCAGGGGTGGTACCACACACAATGAACTGGACCCTCCCCCATCAATCACAAATTAAGAAAATGACTAATAGTAGTAACTGCAAGTTGTCCTAGTGATGAAAAAATCAAGTTCTAAGATGGCAAAACACAGTTAAGTGATGTAGTATGGGTTTGAACTAGATGAGATGGTACAGGGAGCTCTGAGGAGGGAGAACATCACTTGTGCAGAAGAAAGAATTGAAGCTCCAACAGGCCAATTTAATAGAGACGTTTTTCTCATCATGACTGCCTCTTCTCGGATAACTCTCATTTATGTCAACAGCAAAGCCAGCAAAACAACTATTTAAATTATACTCACTGACTCACTGAATACCTCTTCTGTCTCAATCAGTTAGTTTGTACAATCACCCTAGTCACCGGTATTGATCACTGTATCCACAGAATCTGCATAGAAGACAGGTATTGAAGATTCTTTACTTATAAGCACATAACTGTGTGAGAGTAAGTAAGTGGCTTGTGTCAGAGGTTAGTTGCAAACAGAATCCGTATAGAGGAAAAGTTGTGCAGGGATTTAAGAGATCATATACCACCAAGTGATTTCTGAACTCTTTCTAAGCTTTGGCGTTTGATTCTGTTTCAGACTGGTGCTTGCTCTTATAGCATCTAATTACCACTACAAAACTTTCTAACTCTTGAGAACAGCTGATTTCATGAAACAGAATTTACTTTGAGAATTTTCCAAGCAGACATCTTGAACAAGTAATTTATTTTGACGCTTAAGCCCATAGTACTTCCCCTCCTCAAAGATATTGCCTAATGGACCTGCTTCTGCAAGAGATAGGTAACTACATGATTCACTCCAAATGGGCTCACATTTACTGGAAAGGCTTTTTTTCCAGGAATACATCACTAAAGAATGGGGAGACCTTGTCAAGTCGTTCAATAGAGTCAGCTTAGTGGGGAAGGCACGGCTTCTCTTGAGGGTGGATTTTGCTTCCACATCATGGAGTGAGAATTCACAATTGCAACATTCACTTACAAAGGATCAATAAACTCCATTCTAAAAACTCGTCTATCATCAGCAGGTAGGGGAATCTCCCCGCAGTTGCTGACTTTCTTGGCTGCTGTTAGGCAGCGCCTCCTGCTTCAGGGAATAGTGTAAGCCCCTGTCAGAAGTGAGTGGAATTCAGCATGAAATCATTCTCCTCGCAAGAGCACTTCTTTGGAAACTTATCTCCAAAGTCACTGGAGGATTACTGAGTGCCTCTTAGGATGCTGCTGATATCATACCTGGCAGAGAGATACAGACTTGTGAATTGGAAGAAGGAACTGTTGTCATCTTAATTTATCTAGCTCAGTAAAATATTTCAGTAAAATCTTCTGGGCAGTTTCATCATAATTACATCACTTTTCACTTACTCAAGTAATGTTTTAGTTGCTGTCTGGTGATAATTTTTTACTCATCCAACCAAAATTCACTGGCACTCATCTGGGCTCAGGTCATACATTTAGCATTGGAATTAACATGATAAATAGACTGCCTGCTCTTTTTGCAAGGAGATCATACTCCACTTGTTTGAAATATGTAAAAGTGGAATATAAAGCACATTTTGAAAATGATTTCATATTTGAACTATCTCCTTACTTTACATATAACCCTCTATAGAGATAATTTGCACCAAAGAAAGTAATAAAAGGTAGATGAAAGCAGAGTACACATTTTAAGATTAAAAGTTATCTAAAACCCTGTTCTTTGTTTCTTCAGAGTTACTCAATTAACTTCTGGTTTTCCACTTGACCACTAATTTTGGTGTTCAACCAAACTTCTGTAACTATGATTGTCTCTGTTTCAGTGACTGGAATATGAGCTCAACTTAGGGATACTTTTTTTTTTTTTAAATTATTTCAAATTTCATGCTGTTTCAAGAAGTTTTCCAACTATAAATTACAGGGCTGATACCCTAACTTCCCTGAAGGTAAACAGTATTGCACAATGCCCTATGTTGAGATGTTTATTCTAAGGAACTCCCAGTCCATCCAAAGCCACTAATGCATTTTAAAGATTCAGCTCAATGCTAACCCATTAAAATTAGCGATCATCATAAGAAAAGACAACCACTAAAACCAAGATACAGAGTAGCCATGGAATTGGACATTGAAAGTGCAGAGAAAATGTGTTCGGAAATGTAGCCAGTGGGTGGGTATATAGATAATTTAGATCACTTGGTAGCATACTTTCACGGCATGTAAGAAGCACCAGGTTCCATTTCCAGCACCACTTAAAAATGAAGATGGAGATGGATCTGTAAAATCTTAGCACTAAGGTACCGGAGAGTCCAGAGTACAGGGTCATCCCTGTTGCATAAGAAGTTTGAGTCTAACCTAGATCACATGAAATGTTTCCAAACAGAAAGAGACAGAGATGTAGAGAGAGAGAGAGGGAGAGACACTAGGAAATAGAAAGGAAAGAAAGAAGGAGGAAGGAAGGATGGAAGGAAAAAAGCAATCTATGGCCTGGATCCAGCGAGTCGCATTGGTAGATAAATAACAAAACTACACACAAATTTCACACATGGAAGAGATTTCAATTTGAAAACTTTTTTTGAATATTTTCATAAAAATTATAGATGAAATCAGTCTTAGGATTGAGAATGAGAAGTGAAATTATGTGAGGGAGAATTTGATTAAATGAAAATACAATGGATACAATCTGAATATCATGATCACCAACCAACACTCCTTCATTATTTACAAAATATGTATCAACGGGCCTATTTATTCTAGCCTTAACACTGGTTAGCCATAATCTCCCAATAAAGGAAAGAAAGGAAGAAAAAAAGTGTGGAAAAGAGAGAAAGGGAGAGTATCAAGGGATTGAGAAATTGATAGACTGAGAGGAATATTAGAGTATAGGGAGGAAGAAAATGCAGAAGAAGATACAAATAGAAAGGAAAGGAGAAAAAGAATGTGATTAATAGATGCTGATAACTAAATATTTTGAAAATAAGGACACAATGTAAAATGCTTACACTCAAATTCACTTATGTAAGAAACATTTATTTATTTATGTTTTGGTTTGGCAACATGCCAGGCAACTTGGACTCAGCAGTAAAGCAGATAGATTCATATGCATTCCTCACCCCGCCCATTGGTGTCCTACCTTTTTGTGATTGCTGTCACATGCCAAGCCATAATTGCAATCCCTTGTGCATACTTTTTGTATAGAAGTGCATTTATAGACTAAAGGACTGCACAATGACCTATTCGACATCTCCATTATTTCTTCAGTGGTGGTCTTCTAGAAGCAAAGTGGTTTTTTTGGTTTTTTTTTGTTTTTAGTTTTTCGAGACAGGGTTTCTCTGTGTAGCTTTGCGCCTTTCCTGGAACTCACTTGGTAGCCCAGGCTGGCCTCAAACTCACAGAGATCCGCCTGCCTCTGCCTCCCGAGTGCTGGGATTAAAGGTGTGCGCCACCACCGCCCGGCATTTTATTTATTTATTTATTTATTTTGCAAATTGGTTTTTTATATTAAAACTTATTTCATCCTGTTAGGTAAAGCACTCTTTGAGATACAGCTAATACAATTTAGACCTAAATGTGGTGTCAGTTATTTCACACTTTTGCTCCTCCCCTGAAATGACCTTGTGATTAGTAATCTTGATTATCAACTGGTAGGAGGATATAACCAATAAAGAGGAGAAAGTCTTTGGGTAGGTATACAGGGTATTTCCAGGAATGATTAAGTGAGGGGAAAGGACCCTCTCCAGAGATGCACATTCTAGCTGAGAGATAAAGAGGTCTCATAGAAAAGCAGGAGGGCTTCCTTACCGGCCTTCTATGCTTGTTAGTGAGTACATCTATCCATAACTGAGCCCAGGTGATTTGGCTTTCTGTGGTAGATTAAAAACCAATGGCTTTCCAGGAGCCCTCCATGCCTTGAACACCAGATAAGGCAAGCTGAATTATCCATTCTCTTTGAATGAGCTGCTACCTGTTCTCAGCCTCTCCAGCAAAGAGATACCTATCCTTGAACTAGTCACCACCATATATCTGTGAAGCAATCTTGAAAACCCCCTCCATAAAAATATTTATTCTCTTGGTTATACTCCTTAGAGAACTCCAACTAATACAAATCTCCAGTGTGTTCTATAGTGAAATACCACACTCGTGATTGATACAGTATTTCCAGTCTTAAATACAAATTATGTGGGCTATTTCCAGTTATCTCTCTTATCACAAAGCTGCCAATTTCACCCTTCAGTGCCTCAATTTCTACTTTGAAGATGTTGTCTTGTTTAATAGAAGAAAAGGAAGAAATAAGACAAGTATTGTCCTACGATTTTGTTCTACTAGTAATTGTTAGGGGCTGCAGCCATCTAGGTTTCTGACATCAATCAAGAAATATGATGCAGCGACCCGGAGAGGTGGCTCTGAGGCGAAGCGGCCTGGCGGCAGAGGTGGCGGGTTCGAGTCCCGCGCCCTCCAGATGCGCGAGTGTGATGACGTCATCATGCTCGTGGGAAAAAAAAAAGAAATATGATGCAATAGCACTCATTGAATTATGCTAGAAATAGATAAAGGAATTTGCTAAATTGCAAGATAGTTATCTGATCTGAAAAACAAATCCAAGTTATCAGTGAAGCAAAGTATTTTGTTGTGGAGAAATCAGGTTATCCTTTCCAAGAAAGGACAAAATAAATCTAAATGAATAGAGTATCTAAAACAAGTTAAAGAAGATACATAGTTAAGGCAGAAGTCAGTATCAGGTAGGAAGAACCCTAAAGTAGGTAAATGGCTAGCTGTGTTCAAAATATAAGCATTTTGCATCTGTTTATGTGGCTTTATTTTGATGGTGTTCTTTCTTATAATTTTAGATACGTATTCAGAATAGGGCTTAAAACAGATAGAAAGAGGCGTGATTATTTTATTACTTTTTTTTTCACTATAATGAAATACCTGAGTCAGGTCACTTTACAGAGAAAAACAGATTAATGTTAAGAAGAATCCTAGTGTAGCAGATACCAGAAGCCTCCAACCACACCAATGATTCTCTGCAATGAACACTTGCTAACAGATACATGGAAAAAACATTTTCCTGTGTGATTCACTATGTCACATTAGAGCTTCCACAACAATATTTTCCCTCTTTTATTCTTTATGGATTACCCAGGGTCCAAGGATTTCGCTACGTCCGGTGTGGGATATCTGAGGGAAAATAATCTACATACACTATGCTCTTATGTATGTTAACTTTATTCCCCTAAAACAAAATTCTATCAATTCTACAGTTACATCAGGCATTCAGGACAAGAATAAATCTAGATACACCAAGCTCTTTAACCGTCTACCTTATTTCTCTGGGATGAAATCCTGTCTTCATAGCATTAGTTCCATCCCGTTCCCTGTCATAATCCTGCTAATGAGTAAGCTCTTATGCTTCCCGCCTCATCTTCATCCTCTGTTTCTTCTCCTTCCATCTCTACTTGCTCTCACTCCTGGCTCAAGAGTTCTGCCTTACCATCTACATTACCTCTGTGTTTTTCTCTTCTCCTTGGCCATGCCATTCTGTCTGCCTGTTTCTTTTCTCCCTCACACAGGGTTCTCTACCTCCTCAGGAATGTTGCTCTACCTTCCACTTTGATATGTAAAAACCTCTTTTGTTCTCAATCAATTGCTCTGGAGAACCACTTGGCCTCAAGTTGAGAGGATGGTCTGAGCTTCATTAGCACAAGAAACAAAGCTATGTATCTCCAGCTAGCTTGTCTTTGCCTATTTGACCTTATCCAAGTACTGGCTCCAGCAGGGAAGTTAGTTACCTAGAAGTTCAGCAGGTCTGAGGAGCTGAACTGTTTGCCAATTGGTCTGGGAAAATTTGGGCACACAAGAATTTCATAGCAGAAGACAGCTGTAATATTAAAGGTTGGATAACACCAAATATTCATAATAAATGGCTTGTGTTTTGACAGACCCTTGGCCGGTCAAAGTATAGCTTTAATACATAGCTGAATCTCTATAATATATTCTTGTGGCTCACCACACTTCTTTTTTTTTTTGTCTTAAATTTTATCTGAAGCAGGGGGCTACAAGGGCAGAGTGCATCTATGCAGGAAAATGAATGGGATCAAGATGCATGATGTGAAAGACACAAAGAATAAATAAAAAGAGTTTAAAAAAAAAAGAGTTCTAGATGTCCGAGATCTAGGGACACAAGATATGATGGTATCATTGTCTTTTGATAACACTGTCTACCACATAGCTAACTAGAGACAAAGAATGCAAAAGGATATATATGTGTGCTTAGCTGGTCTTCCTGTCTGTACTCATGAAGTGGCCCTTAGTGGGCTCCCCTCTAAGAATGTTATGTCATTCTATGAACTTGCAAATTACCGCTAATATCTCACATTGGCGATTAAACTTCAACCCAGGAAGCTTTGAACTGCTACACTAAAAATGATCTACTAAAAAGAGATAACTTGGTTCAGGGATTTGCACATTATCTTTGTGAACAGGGTATCTGCAATCATTCCGAAGAATCATTTTGTAACTCTAAAATTAAATTTAATTTCTATTTTCTTGTCTTTGATTAGTACATTGAAGTTTTATCTGAATGCATGCCTGAGAAGACCCTATCACCTAGGAATTTTAGAAATAAAAGCCATTTCTTCCACTCAGGTTTCAATTGTCATCTATCTCTTTTGCCCCTTTCCCTCCTCCTCTTCCTTCATCTCTTCATGGTTCCTCCTCCTCCCCTCTTTCTTCTTCTCTCAATCTCAGTTTCACCTCTGTCTCTCGTCTTTTATTATTCCTTTTTTTTTTTTTTTTTTTTTGGTTTTTTCGAGACAGGGTTTCTCTGTGTAACTTTGCTCCTTTCCTGGATCTCGCTCTGTAGACCAGGCTGGCCTCGAACTCACAGAGATTCGCCTGCCTCTGTCTCCCGAGTGCTTTTTTTATGCAAAATCTTGAAACAATAAATCCAAATTTGGTAGATGGAATGATTTACACAATGAAAGTTTTTAATATTAATTATAACGCACTACATTTGGAAGTTAAGAATGCAATATATTATTGTTGAACACCAAACTTCACTTAACTCACTTTTGCCACTAAAGTATTTCTCAGTTGGATTATACAAAGCACATAAGTAACATGTTATTTAGTCATCTTATTACCATTGACTGCCCTTGCGCTTAATATATCTTTACTTTACACTTTCATGTAGTAGATGGATACACCTAAAGATCACATCTGTGTGACACATTGTATTTCTGAACTTCAGTTTTCTATGCTATTAATGTGAATGTATGAAGTGCACATACATCACATACCTCATATTTAATTTAAAGATTATATCTTTTGGAAAGACACAGTTAGTTTATTACTATGTTTATGTATATATCAATAAATTATATACATCTATATCAATAAACTCCCCTTCATGTCATCAATGAAATACTTGTTGCCCAAGAAAATATGAGGGAGAAGAAATTTAATTTACAATAGGAAGCCAACATTTATTTTTTACCTTTAACTTATTTGGGCAATATTTGGTAGCACCAAATGCTGAGAATACTCACCTTATAGACTTCTCATTTTAGAGAAAAACCTTATACCCCTTCAGAGCCCTTAGAGAGATAATGCACATTTTCTGCGAAGTAATATCAACTGCTGTGGATATCACTCTGTATCAATAAAGCACTGATTGGCCGGTAGCCAGACAGGAAGTATAGGCAGGACTAACAGGGAAGAGAAGAGAGGGAACAGGAAGGTGAAAGGGGGGAGACTGGCTGGAGCCACGGCGAGGAGAAGGAAGATGTAAGGTACCGGTAAGCCACGAGCCACGTGGCAAAGTAGAGATTAATAGAAATGGGCTAAATATAAGAGTAAGAGCTAGACAATGACTGCTCAGTATTCAATGTGTATATCCACGGTGAATGTGGTTGATTTTGAGTTTATGTATAGACATTTTTTTCAAAATATACTGTGAAGTTTTAATTTATTACGCATGGTATGCTGACATCAATGTATAGTATATATTATGCATATTTGGGGGTAATAATGAAAGATATTATCATTGCCTATTGTTTCCTTTCCAGTTACTATTTTTCCTGTAAAAATATATTGTAAAATCCACATTTTAAGGAAACACCCTGCTTATTTATTCCAATAATCTGAGATCATTTACAGATGAGGAAACCAATGGCCATAAAATAAACAGGTTGTGTTAAGTATTAACAGAGCAGAGCCACATCCTGACTGCAGCCTGCTTATTTTTCACAATGTCTGCAGAATAGCTTCCTTTGCAAGGCTGTGCGATGCTAAATGTTTAACCTAACTTCTGTTTTGCTTCTCATTCTTTTGTGTTCTTTGGCTTTCAGAAGCCTCATATTATTGCTGCTTTCATCTGCCCATGGTGTGTTCCCTTTTTAAAATTTATTTTCATTGAAATATAGTTACATCATTTTCTAAATCCCCTTTTCTCCCTCAGCCTTTCCTATCTTCTCTTTCTCCATCCCTCAGACCATCAGTCTCTCTCAAGTTCATTGTTGCTTATTTTTGATTATTATTGCTGTGTGTGTGTGTGTGTGTGTGTGTGTGTGTGTGTGTGTGTGTGTGTGTGCAAACTTAGTTTTGATTGTATGTATATGATTTCAGCACTGACCTGTAAACAGACAAATCTCTCCTGCCTACCTGTTCCCAAATAACCAGCCAGAGGTTTAATATTAATTACAAACTGTTTGAGCTATGGCTCAGGCTTATTAATAGATAGCTCTGACATCTTAAATTAACCCATTTCTATTAATCTATATTTTGTCATGTGGCTGTGGTGTTACCAGTCTACTGGTATCTTGTTCCTTGTGCAGCTGGACAGCTGCCCCCTGATTCTGCCTTTTTTTCTCCCTCTATCTTTGTTTGGATTTCCCACCTGACTCTTATCTTGCCTTACCATAGGCCAAAATAGCTTTATTTATTAACCAATAGGAGCAACACATATTCACAGCATACAGAAAGACTGTCCCACAGCAGTGACCACTTGGTAATGATAGCTAATTGGAGACACATCCCTGGGAAAGACTAATTCTTCTTTTCTCAGTAGTCATTAGTTGTTTGTAGTTTTTTGTCTTGTGGTGGGGTTCAATGAGACTTTCCCCTTCATGTTTACATGTTTATGGTGTTGTCCTTGTTCAAGTGTTTGTTTGGTTTTTTTGTTTTGTTTTGTTTTTCGAGACAGGGTTTGTCTTTGTCTGTGTAGTTTTGGTGCCTGTACTGGATCTTGCTCTGTAGACCAGGCTGGCCTCGAACTCACAGAGATCCACTTGGCTCTGCCTCTGGAGTGCTGGGATTAAAGGAGTGCGCCACCACTGCCAAGCTGTTCAGGTGTTCTTTAGGCAGTCATATTGTTCAGGTATGATGGACATAGCTTCCTTGTCATTTCTAGAAGAAGACACCTTTGTAAGAAGAAATCTTAGAGCAGATATTCTGGCCCTCTGACTCTTATGATCTTTCTGCCCCTTCTCCTTTTAATGTTCCCTAAACTTGAGTGCAGGTATTGTGTGGTAGATAAACCCATTGGGGCTGAACATCCATGTTCCTCTTTTATGAAGACTGTAGTCATAATAGGTATAGGTCTTGAATAATGACTTGAATTTACACTATAGTTCCAACTTTCTGGGTTCCTGTTTTGTGGGCATATTTCTGGGGAGACATGTCCAAATATCTACTCACTCCAGATAAACAACTGATGACAGAGCAAAGGGGGGGGTACCACCAAAGTCTGACTTAGTGAATCAAATGTGTTTTATTGGGGTTACTTCTGGGTGAGGGTTTACTTACAGGAGCAAACGACTCAAAGACACCAAAAGCCCACCCCAGGCTTAGGGACAACTCACAAAAACTGAAAACCTGGAACACACTACTCAAACTACAGGCAGATAAACAGGAGGAGAGCATCCTCCCTAGGTAGCTGGGTTGGTCAGAGCCACTCCAGGTAGCGCAGACAGTCTTTGCTTCTTTCAGGTAGCTTGGACTAGTCCCTACTACCAGGCAACTCAGCTTGTCTGACTGTCTCTCTACAGCACTTACAGTTATTTATGCTTAAGACAGAAAGGTCCTAGTCTATCTGACCAGTTTTAAGAACTTCCAGAAGTCCTTGAGTTTTTTAGTTCCTGAATTTAAGGAGTTTCTCTTCAAGATGGACTATTTCACCTGTACTTAGACCAGTTGTTCTCAACCTGGGGATCACGACTTTTGGTAAACCTCTATCTCCAAAAATATTTACATTACTATATATTACAAAATTATAGTTATGAAGTGATCTTATGAAATGATTCACACTTAAACTATTGATCTTCAGA
The DNA here is from genome assembly GCA_902168415.1 of Peromyscus melanophrys. Taxonomy (NCBI): domain Eukaryota; kingdom Metazoa; phylum Chordata; class Mammalia; order Rodentia; family Cricetidae; genus Peromyscus; species Peromyscus melanophrys. The sequence continues at coordinate 23,853 of CABHPR010132977.1, forward strand.
CTTATCTTGGGTTTTTTTGTTGTTCTTGTTGTTGTTTTGTTTGCTAAGGACAATGGTTATATCCATGGCTTTGGAAGTCCATATTCTTTATGTAGGAGCTCAAAAAGGAAGGATAAGAACTTTAGACATCAGAGAGTCAACACTCTACAGAAGGCTCCTAAGAAAGAAGTGTAAGACTTCCTTTCTTTCTTAGATGCTTTATGGACAAGTAAAGAGCTAAGAAAGCTGTCACTCAGGGAAGATTGACAGTGAGCAGCTAAGGGAATGTTAGGCTGAAACCTCCACACATCTTGGGCTCAGAAAGATTTTCCAAGTATTTTAGAAAAAGAAAACAAGAAAGATATAGAGATAAGAAAAAGTAAAGATAATTTGTAAAAGGAACAAACTGAAGTGCAGGTTTGTTGTAATTATGGAATAAAATCTTTTGTTATTCTTTAAGAGTTTTCTACAAAATTTTACTTCTCTTTTTAAATATGTTGCTTTATAACTGGTATTCTTTAATGTGACCTTGCCAATTTAAGCTGAATATACTTTTAAACTTTTTCTGCTAAAAGGTAAATGTCATGAAATTGGACTATTTCATTCTTAAATAAATATTTTGGGAGAAAATTTTAAAAATTACACTTATGAAGTGGCAACAAAAGTAATTTTATGGTTGGGGTCACCACAATAGAAGGAACTATATTAAAGGGTTGCAGAGTTAGGAAGTTTGAAAACTACTCAGTAGACTGTCTGTTGTTTAATCTTCTTCCCAGTGCCCTGTGTCATAAGCAGCTTTCCTCCAAGTAGAAGATTTTAATCACAGAGGAAACTATTTCACAACAGTTAGCATACCCAGTGTTGAAATCTTGACTCATTAACTAGTTTTATTATATATGAAACATTGGGAAAAACAATTGAAAGTAGTAAAGATTTATTTGTAGTTCACACTTTAAAGTTTGTGCCTGATGGTCATGTGGCTTTGTGCTTCTGGACCTGTGTTGAGACATTACATCATGCTGTAGAAGTTGCCATGGAGAAGAGCATCTGGACAGAAGTTAGGGGGGGTTGTTGAGAACTCACAATAGTCATTTATTTCTAAATGTGTTTATGGATTATGGTACCATAGATTCTTAGTCTTGATACAGTTGATCTTGTGGGTTAGACAGTTCTCCTGTGGAAAAGGAATACTGTCTAACATGGTAAAGTGAGTGACACTGACAAGCCCCAGAAACATATCCCCCAAAGATATCAGTCTATTATATGCAGACTATAAACTGAGGGTCACTAGGAAATAATAACAACACTCTGTGATGTGGATATTGATGTCATTATATTACCAGAAGTGTTTAGAACACAAGTCCTTTCCTTGGAATGACAGACCTTCAAAGTGTCTATCCTTATCATTATGTGAACTTGGTCTTTGAAGTCTGATATTTTACAAAGTTCTTTATTTAAAGAAATCTGCAAGCCATAACCTTGAATAATTCTCTACTTTCCTGCTACTAAGTAGTTACTTTACATTACATGAGATTTTTTGCAAATAATTATTTGCATAAATAAAATGAATTAAATATTTATTCCAGGGCAAATAATAGTAAAATACTCTAGTAATATGTTGAATGGGAGATCAAGAATCCAACAGATATTGAGGAAATTTTCAACATGAAGTATCTTTAAAATAACCAGGTACTTGTAAAAACTATATAGCATATAAAATTTAAAATAACATTTTATAGATAATTATGTATATAAGTATATAAAATGCCTACATCTTTTGTCATTACAATCTTTAAAAAATTGAAAGTATGTGTGGAAAGGAATCTGAAAAGAAAAAAGCAGAAAAGACAATTTAAAATACTTGGGAACTAGCTGGGCATGGTATTGTACACCTTTAATTTCAGCACTCTGGAGGCAGAAGCAGGTGGATCTCTATGACTTTGAGACAAGCATGATCTACTTAAAAAGTTCTGGATTAATCAAGGTTACATAGAAAGACACTGCCTCAAAAAAAAAAAAAACCCAGCAAAAATACTTGGGAATCTTGAATCTTAATGAAAATTGTAGACAGGGTAACAAAAGTGAAAACTAATGGGGAAAAAACTAAAAAGTTTAAGAAAAAGACAATAGCAAACAGTCCAATACACAGGTATACCTATAGACATATATAACATAGACACATACACATACACTTGCACACATTACGTACAGAACATCTACGTTTATACAGTTCTAAGTACTTAGAATCTCAAAGGAAATGAGACAGTCTTTATTATCTTCAAACAGACGGCAGGTCATATGAACAGTGCTTTAATTACATATAATATTTGTCTTACCTAGAGTTTCTATGGTTGTGATAAAACAATACCACCAAACCAACTTGGGGAGGAATACGTTTATTTTTTTATTTCACTTACATTTCCATTATACTGTTCATCATTGAAAGAAGTCAGGATAGAACTTCAAACAGGACAGGAATTTGGAGGCAGGAACTGATGCAGAGGCCTTGGAGGAGTGCTGCTTATTGGCTTGTTCTCATGGCTTACTAAACCTGCTTTCTCATAGAATCCAAGAACAGCAGCCCAGGGACAGCACTCTACACACATCATGACCTGGGCCCTTTCCCATCAATCACTAATTAAGAAAATGACATACAGATAAATCATCTAGAAACATTTTCTCAATTGAAGTTCCCTACTTTCAGATAACTCTAGTTTGTTTGTGTGTCAAGTTGAGCTAAGACTAGCCTTTATAGTCATCAACAATATTACTCCTAAAATATATTGTAACAAAGAATTCAGAGTTCTTATTGTAATATATCTATAACAAATGACATTACCAATGAAGTAAAATGACATGCCTGGAATAGATAAAAGTTACATAAACATCCCTTCGTGTAAAGTATTGGAAATTTTACATTAATGAAAATATGGGTTAGAAGGAAATAACCTCATGGAATATAGGAAATATGGTTCTGCATCGAAAGAATGGAAAATAGATTCCCAAGGATTTCAGCAATCTCAAATTTTGATTGTAGGTTTTGAAGAAAACAGCCAACATAAATTGTGGCATTAAAGTGAAAGCCTCAATTATGGGTTAGAACATGAATGGAGCATTTCTTGCTCTCAAGAAAACAAGTACAAACAGTCTAGAAGCCCACATGTTCAGGCTTCTTAGAGCATTATTTATTGAAGCAATATCATGAAAACAATACCAGTCATGCATGTGGCTCCCCCTAGGTTATTCCTTTCAGAGTCTGTGCATTTGAAATTTAACAAGAGAGATACCAGACTTGGAAAAAAGACCATAGGAATTTCAAGAAATAAAAATATTTAATCACCAGCTTTTCACCAGACGTCACCAGAGGCTTAATATATAGGAATATAATATATCAGCACTCACTCAGGTCTGCCTTACCAGCTCAGCTGTCTCTGGAATGAACAGCATCTAGGGCCCCAGCTTTGTAACTACAACTCTGTGATTTAGAGAACTATGCCATTACCTCACTGAGTGTGCTTAAAAGACCTTGGAGTAACAGAACAGTGGCGTCTGTCCTTGCCATTGTTCTGAGAACATGACATCTGAAGTTCAGGATTCTGCAAAGTCCTTTACTGGAAGTCAGAGGCAAGAGAGCATCTTGGGCAACTCTGCGCATACCTGTTATTGAACAGTTATCATATATTCTGGACTATTTCTGCTTGAAATTTGTACTCAGACAATCATTTGTATAAATAAAATGTGCTAGTTATACATCCTAGGAAAAGTGATGTTTAAGATTGATTGTGTAGTACTTTTCTTCTAATTAGAATTTGCATCAATATGCACTCTATTGATTTTATACAATAATTGAGATATGCGAGTATTAGGAGAGTAAGGTAAAGAAGTGGTGATAAAGAGATAACAAAAGTAATTACCCAGAACTCGCAACATATAATCAATAGATAATATATGAATTTTGTAAATCACAAAAATTATTTTATCACATCTAATTTATATACACAGAAAAAAATGTTGTAAGCAATACTTCATTGAGTATAATATCACCACCATAGTAATGTAAGGTATTTACCTCTATTTTTCATCATAAGTTCTTTAGTACTATCTGGTTTGTGGTTATACTAAAATGTACAAACAATGTTAATGTGTGACAAAAATGAAAATGTGAAGAGATAATCATTTAGCCAAACACTGCAATGGACAATGCAAATGTTTAAATTTTAATTTCTGTCTCTGTGCATATGATCACATGTGTTTTTGTATTGCTGTGATTTTCCAACTGCATGATGCATTTTCTCATAAACTTATCAAAAACATGTCTAGTTTTGTGTGTTCTATTTAATTTCTCTTTCCATATTTCCCTCTGATGGTTGGCTTTAATGTTAATTTGCCACAAATTAAAATTAACTGTTTAGTGAAATTCAACTTTGTAATTGTCCGTATTAATTAACTTATTTGATGTGAGACGACCCAGAGAAAATGTGGGCAACACCATCTGGTTATGTCCCAGGTAAAAAGGACATGGCAAAAGGATGGTTATCCACCTTTTGCTTTCATAGTTTTCCCTCTTGCCAGTGATATGATTTATCTTCTTGCTGCTGCTACTGCTTCCTTTGAGGATGTCAGAACCTGCTTTTCTAGAGTAACATCATTAATTGAGGACAAGTGGTTCTTCAAGTAAAACTCTCCAGGTTTTCAGTAACAGATTGGGAGTGCTACTGCACCCAACTTCATGGACTGAATAACTATCTAGTTAGATTTTCAACCTCTTCAGTGTGACACAGTTGTTACTATTTCAGTTTATTATGATTTAATCCGTGTATATATTCATTCATGCTACTGATTCTGTTTCTCTAAAGAACCTTGACTAATAGAATACCTGTGTTATATGTGGTAGCAAGGACTCCTACATAGACTACAGCTATGGATTCTGGTGTAGACTGGTCAATGGAAAATCAGTCTGAGAAAGAACAAGTAATAGTACAACATTTTTCTGTTTTGTTTTGTTTTTAGTTTGTTCCATGAGGAAATTTCCTAGCTATATGGACTTACTGTGCTTAATATTAACTTCAGTCAGTACATTCATCTAGACTCTTGATTCTCTTAACTTCCACCTACTGTACTTCATTGTTTTAGCTGTAGTCTCACTATAATTACTAAGTTTTTTTTTTCTGTACTCTTTCCACAAACTGTAAATGATACCTTAACTAGGCTCTCCAATCTGAAAGTTCTGAAATCTTCAGTGAAACAAAAACATGACATCAAATGATGGAAAACATGTGTGGGCTTTAGAACAGAAAAGTCTTAATCTAAAAATTAATTCAGAAAATTTTAAATTGGGTTGCTTTAATTCCCTGACAGTTTACTCATTTTGACAATAATCAGTAGTTTAGCTAATGGACATAAAAGACCATATCACAGTACCAGGAACATCACAGCTACTCAGTAACAGTAAGAAAATATGTATCGTTTTATGTTATGAATTGCATTCTTCTCAAACTCTAATATACATACAGAAAACTTGAGATTTGATGAAAATAATGGATATGTTTCAAGATAAATGAGGTTGGTTCTGTGAGTCTGTGTTTCTAGCAGACATGCAGATATTTGCCTACATCATTATTTCTTGACCTCAGAGTCAATGATTATTTTTGTACCAGCATACTAATGTGCCTTTATTCATTAATGTAGGGATTCAGTAGTATGAAAATTCAGTTTTTCAAGATTTTATTTCATTATAATAATAATATTATAGTATATACAATAGTCTTCTGATTTTATGTATTCAATTTATAGTTTATACAATTTCATTAAATATTTTATGAAATAAGCATGTTTAGTTATTGCAACAACATAACTTAAGCCACTACTTTAGATGAAGAAGAGAAAATTCAGGGTACCCAAATAACTTCTCCAAGTCTGTATTACCAAGGTGTAGAAGAACAATGACAGAGAACTGGATTTGGGTGAATTTCAAGCATTTGAGAAGGGAGAGAAGAATGTCTAGAGTTGAAGCTGTTGGAAACATTCAGCATCCCTTCCAGAAAAGATAATGTGTGATGTGGTCATTCCCATGGCATCACTTGACCAAAAGAACATTTCCATAGGGCACAATACTTAGCTGTTGTCATCTATTTAGAAGAATTTGAACTCTCCCTCTCCACATTTCTCCCCTTTCCCCTCTCTCTGCCAGTCTTTCTCTCTCTTCCCTCTCCCTTCTCTTCTTCTCCCTCTTCTCTCTCTCTCTCTCTCTCTCTCTCTCTCTCTCTCTCTCTCTCTCTCAGGTAGAATGGAGAGGATCATTCATTTTTGTCTGCTTTAATTTCACTATGGTTACAGAGAATCTCTGGTCCCGAACTGTGCCTGGCATCAATGCTCTGTTGTCTATGTCTGTATAGGAATACGGGGAGTCTGCTTGCAGGGCATTTATCTGCCTCTCCTCTTTCCAATTCTCAGTCAGGGGTTTGGTTGGCCATGCCAGCTGGAGCTCAGCACACAGAATTCTGTTAATAAACATTTTCAGGCATTCAGTTACTTGTCATTAAGTACATATGCTTTAGTGGCTGAAGTGAAATGAGGGGATGCATTGAGCATGACTCTCTCTCTTTACAAGAAAGTAAAATTGAGAAGCATCCATTCTTCAAAATGTGATGTTGCAACATGCACTGTGATATCATATCAGTCCAAATATATTCTCATTGAAATTAAATTTGTTTCTTTTCAAACACATGAAGTATGCTTTGCCAATCTCTAATGACAGAAGCAAGTGACTTGGCTCTACAAAGTAGGTTAATAACTGGGCAAAAGTGTATAACGGAAGTTACATGAAAAGATTAAATATGAGATGATGAGATAAAACTGATATATTGCCGATGCCCGGTCCACGTTATGAAGTCACTCAGCCATTTTAGACCTTAGCGTCTTATCTAACTAATAATGAGCAGGGTAGCATCAGTATTATTTTAATGTGGAGCTGTGCAGTGCTACAACACATCATTGTCGATGCTTCAACAGCAACAACAACAACAACAACAAAGACAATGATTAAAATGCCCCAAGATCAGAAACTGTTTGACTTATTTTTTTCTTATATTTATTCATTTATTGTGTGTGCATATGTGTGCATGTGTATGTCTCTCTCTCTCTGTGTTATATGTATACACAGATGTGTCAGCCCACACTTACGTATGTGCCTCTATGGGCATGTGCTACAGATCAAGAGGCCAGAGGACAATTTGCAGGGACCACTTCTTGCCTCTCACCATGCTGTTCCTGGAGACTAAACTCAGGTCATAGCACTTGGCAACAAGCATCTTTACCTGCTGAGCCATTTCTCACGTGCCCAAATTTAATATTTTTTAAAATTAGTTGTTGGTTTCAGTTTTCCATGTTTTCTTTTAGAAAAACAATTCATTTATTATCTTAAGATAGGTTTCAGAACAAGAGTTTGTTTGTGAGTATATATAATATTGATATTCTGATTTTATTGACTCTAAGTTTAGGGAAGCATTGAATGCAGCACATATAAAAACTGTAGCACTATCAACAACCAATGCTGTTTTCTCCATCCTGCATTACCTGTGCCTTCCCTCCTTCTGTAATACAACTTTTACAACATATTTTATAAGCTCACATGTGGTTTAGTTTTCTTTTAATTAAATTTATTTATTTATTTTGGGTTGTATGGATATCGGTGTGTGTGTGCGTATTGGACTCTGTGTGTGTGTGTGTGTGTGTGTGTGTGTGTGTGTGTGTGTGTGTGTGTGT
>CABHPR010132978.1:0-23608 GCA_902168415.1 Peromyscus melanophrys
GCCCCTTTGGGGATGGGGATGTAGCTCATTTGCTGTGGTGCTTGCACAGCGTTCTGGGTTTGATCCCCAACGCTGCATAAACCGGACTTGGTTAGCACCTGCCTACAATCCCAGCACTGGGGAGGTGACGGCAGGAGAATCCCCTGGTTGAGGCCGTCTATAGCTCCAGGAGTCAGCTTCAGAGCAAAAGTGACCCTTTAGGTGCCTCTTTCTAGGACGCTAAGCCAGCTGTCTGATCGGCTTAGTCATTCTTTTGACTTCCCCCCCCCCCAACTGAAAGATGTCCCATCCTCACGCTCCTCCTGAACAAATGGCCTCGCTCCATGCCTCCTGGGACCCCAGAGAGCAGGCAAGCCGGCTGTTTTCCCACTCTGGACTGCCTGGGGGAGTTACTAAGCTGTTCTGTTGTCAGCTTTCTGAACCCCAGAGTTGAGGCTGCAGTCACACCCAAAACTTGGTGCCCAGGGTTGAATTGGGAAATTGAGGAAGTCCAAGCAGCACTGTAATCTGATATTTCAGAGGTCAGACATAGAGGAACCTAGAGAGCAGAGAAATCACCTAAGAAGAATACTGAGCCTACAGGAAGACAGAGCAAAGTCCCAAACAGGGCAAGTCCCCTTGGCACCATCCTTAAGTTGGACTGAGGCCTCTGGTGGGTCTTACAGCTCATTAAGAATCTCTCGAATTACACACACACACACACACACACACACACACACACACACACACACACCCTTAGTTTTGTTTTGAAAGACACTATAATCAAGCAAAAAAAATTAGTCTCATAATTTTGGGGGGGGGCAACTTGCACTACGGTGGTCACTGAGATGTCAGTAGAAACCCCTAAGGCAGGGTGATTAATGTGATCAGCTTCCTTAGCCCAGCAGACATGCACATAATGCCTGCGGTCATGGGGAAAGGCAAAGAGAATTCCTGTGACCTCACTGGGCACCACAGCCAACTCCAGCTCCAGGTTTGGGAGAACCTGAGTTATTCATCTTTCCCCTTAAATGTGGCCAGGCAGAAGCCATAGCCTCATTTTCCTTGGTATCATTGGTGTGGGTCTTTTATGTCTCTCCACCTTGAGTAGATGGACAGAGAATTTAAATAGCTGAAGAATTAGGGAGGTGCATCACATATGGTGGAGTACCCGGAGGGAGTTACCAAAACTCTTTGGAAGAAGAAAACAGAAATGTTGAGAGTTTCTGAAGTCACAAGCTGGACATCAGGCTGCCCTGCTTACATTTTATGTTTATTTATGAGAAAATTTCTCATTGACACATTTTTGGGGCCCGGGAGGTGGCTCACAATGTAAAGCTGTGCCTAACTGGAGTTCAATCCCCAGAATCCACAGAAAGGTTGAAGGAGAGAGAACCAACTTCACAAAGTTGTCCTCTGACTTTCACACATGCTCCATGCCACTGCCACAGCCACACACACACACACACACACACACACACACACATACACACACACACACACACACGATCATAATACATTTTTAAAACATGGAAAGATTACTGTATATTTGCTGAGCCTTTCAGCCTGGGCTAATACATGATCTATCTTCTTAGAACATTTATTGGTTCCTGTGCTAGATATTTCTACCACCTAGGTGCTCAGTCCCAATCACCTGGTCTTGCCAAGTACCTCTGACTTCAGAGAGTGACACCTACAAAACAAAGTCCTCAGATATTGTTTGTTCCTAATTCCCTCCTGAGAGTTCAGCTTTTAGTTTTCCAAACACTCAGACTATAAGAAAAAATAAAGGGGGATGGATTGAGAACATGAAGCCAGAGTCAAAGTGGATTTGAAGAAATGAAGAATGAAGAAGAGAAGGAGGAGGAGAAAAGAAAACGGTAAGGAAAGAAAGGACGCTAATTTGGCAAGGACGCTATAGAAGCACACAAAAAGCTCACAGCCAAAGATCGGCTTGTGTTAAGTTGAGATAAGCATCTGGATTCAAATGGTCCCCTGCTCATTTCTGTGCTGTGTCATATTGTGAAACTCAGGGTTCACGCTAGAGATGCTAAGTCATCAGCAAAAGCCCCAGTCAGGCTCATCCTGTCCTATGAAGGAAAGCAGGGAAGTGAGAAATCCTGCACTTAGTCATGCCCCTCCCTATTCTAGATGGAACTGGGAGGTTCTGTAAAGATCACTTTGCCAAACCCCTCTTCTCTTGGGAATGCCTTCCTGATACAAGTCCAGGCTCATTGAGAGCCTCTTGATTTGGAACCAACCAAGCTAAATAGGCTGAGCATCTTCTCGTGCCTCATCCCTGGGGCCTTCTCCTGAACAGGCAGTCTTTTCATAGACCAGAACCACCACAGCTCAATTCAAAGGGTTCACAAAGACAGCTAGGCTGGTCCAAAGAATTTATTGAGAGTTTGAGCCCAGTGGCCCAGGAGCTATGGGTCATGGGTATAGAGAGGGTAGAGGGCCTTGGGAAGGAGGTGTAGCCCAAAGCAATGGAAAATCCTAGATCTGGTCCTGAATAGTAGGTCTACCCTCACTCAGCATACAATGAGTATGAGCCAGTATTCCATAGCTAGAATAAAGAGAAGATGGATTAAGAGAGCTACTTGCAGAAAAGAGATGAGCCCAAGATGCAAGGAGAATGCATTTTGGTTGTGTTGTGATTAAGAAAAAGGGAGTCAGGAAGGCGAGAGGTATAGTCAGTGCAGCCCAAATTCACAAGGATGGAGGAAGAGGTGGCAGAGGACTGCTCGAAAGGTAGGGTAAAGAGGACCCACCTTCAGTGTCTGAGTCTTTCTGATTAGAACAGGTAGATTCTTGAGCCTACCCTGAGTTAACAGTCCTGTTCCCATCCATTACTTCCCCTTACATAACTGTGAAGTTACCTATGACCTTGGGGCCTCAGGGCAGTTACGAGTGAAGATCTAAGGTGACCTGTAGCCTCAGCAACCTACACCATACAGTCTGAAGAAGATGGTCTTAGCCCTGCCACTTTCCAGTCAGAAAGATCATTCAGGAGTATGTGTTCCTCAAGTAGTGGCTTGTCCTGGAACTCCCACAGAAGTGAGTCCTCGGGGACAGTGTCCTGGATAGGGTTTCTATTGCTGTGAAGAGACACTATGACCACATCAACTCCTTATAAAGGAAAGCATCTAATTGGGGCTGGCTTACAGTTCAGAGGTCTAGTCCATCGTCGTCATGGTGGGAAGTATGATGGCATGCAGGCAGATGTGGTGCTGGAGAGGTAGGTGAGAGGGTTCTATAGGAAGTGAATGTCACACTGGGCATGGTTTGAGCTTCTGAGACCTCACAGCCCATCCCCCAGTGACACACCTCCTCCAACAAAGCCACACCTCCTAGTAGTGCCACTCCCTATGGCCAAGCATTCAAATACAAGAGTCCATGGGGGCCATGCTTTATTCAAACCACCACAGATAGTGAGGGCCCTGCTCACAGAATCTATCCAGAAGCTAGGACTTAAGTGTGCAAGGAGGCTGTCCAGACTGACCTGCACTCCAAACCAATGCGCTGAACTAAGTGAACAGAGAGACTAATGGAATCCCTACAGACTCCTCAGCACCAGGGTGCTGGGAAGATACACAGGTGTGGAAGATACAAAGCCAAAATCAGTCAAGAAGAGGTAGATAGGAGACCTGACTGTGTCCAACATCTACCCTGAAAGCTGCTGGTTTGGGCTGAGAACATGCCAGCAGAGAAGAGCTAGGCATCTCTGACTTCTCTGTATTTCTTTCCTCATAGGGGACAAAGGGCAACTGTATGGTGGGGCAGGAGTCTGCTCCCCTAGGTTTTCAGCCATGGTTTTGTGCTTCAGTAACACCTGATGGATGCATAAAAATAACTAAGATCTATAAAACCACATTGGAAAGAGTGGGGCATCAGCACCTCGGGACCAATAGGGTAACTCATCACAGAAAAGTGCAGAGTGGTCTCTAGTTGCTCTATGGAGAGACAGGCAAAGGGTCAAGGATCTTTGCAACTTTGTATCCATCAGTAAAGCATGGAGAAGTAGAGAAGCTTAAAAAAGATAAAGTCAGAAATCACTTTTAAACATCTCTGATTTTTATAATAATTCTATCATGACAAAACTACGGGACATTAGCCTTTATTATCTGTGAGGGACTTCATGAGAAGACCATGCACCACGATGCCTTCAAGTTCCCTTCCCCTGCAGTGGTCTCCAGAGAAGTGGCCGGCATCCTTGGCAGCCTAGTCTGGGGATGTTTGCTGAAGGAGAGCACTGTGATGATTCACATCATTTCCTGATAATATATAACTCTGGCTAAAGGCAAGGGAGACACAATCCTTTCCTAACACTTCATGCTTAGATCATACATTTTACCTGTGCATACTTAAAAAAAATAACATCCTTGTTGGAAATGTCTGTTCACCAACTCTGAAGGAGAGATCCGAGGCAAGGTAATTAGTGAGGTGAGGTGAAAGGCCTCCACTCCGAGGGAGAAGAAATCCCAAGTTCTGTGTTCTGTAAGGGGTACCAGGTGATATTTGGAAGAATGGCCTCCAATTCTCCTGAGCTACCAGTAGGGCTGTGCAAGGTCAGATAGTTCATTTTGTCATGAATTAATTGATGACTGTCTTAATTAGGGTTTCTATTGCTGTAACAAAACACCAAGCCCAAAAAGCAACTTGGGGAGGAAAGGGTTTCTTTGGCTTACACTTCCATATTACTGGCTGTTCATCACTGAAGGAAGTCAGGACAGGAACTCAAGCAGGGCAGGAACCTGGAGGCAGGAGCTGATGCAGAGGTCATGGAGGGGTGCTGCTTACTGGCTTGCTTTCCTCATGGTTTGCTCAGCCTGCTTTCTTATAGAACCCAGGACCACCCACCCCAGGGATGGCACCACCCAACATGGGCTGGAGCCTCCCCATTGATCACTAATTGAGAAAATGTCTTACCACTGGATCTCATGGATTTCCTCAACTGAGACTCCTTCCTCTCCGATGACTCTAGCTTGTGTCAAGTTGACACACAAAAAGAGCCAGTAACCATGACCAAAGTGGGCCACCCTGAGATTCTGTTCAGTCCAATAATTCAAATGGCCGCTACATATTCGCAGTGAGTGCTGGCTTGTGGGTGTTAACGGCCCTCAGATCCCAGGTGCAGGAAATGAACAGAATGGAGACAACAATGTCCTCTGGATGGAGGAAGCTAGCCCTCACTGAAGGATCCACCTTTTAACACTTTGACTCATCGAGTGGAGGCCACAAACAGTGGCCACGGGCTCTCCGGTTTTGTTGCTTTAGGGTGAGTCTATGGGTTTGAAGCCCCCAGTTGCTCTGCCCTAACAGAGCTATAGCCATGAGTATCAGAAGGCAAGACAGCGGAAGCGTGACTTCCCAGGCCAGCAAATCCTCAAGCTCAAATGCGATATAATTATTTGACTTTGGTTTTTGAGACAAGGTCTTATGTAGTGTGGCTCAGGCTGGTTTTAAATCGCTGTTTGGCTGAGGACGTCCTTGAGCTGCCTCCTCCTCCACTTCCTGATTTAGGTGACTACCACCGCTCCTGGTTTATTAGGATGGAATTCAGGGCCCCATGCATGTTAGGTAAGTACTATATCAAGGTAGAAGCTTGAAGCAGAAACCACGAGGAATGTTGCTTACTGCTCTGCTCCCCGTCGCTTGCTTAGTATTTTTTCTTATACAGCTCAGGTCTATCTGCTCAGGAGTGGCACCACCCCCAGTGGGCTGTACCCTTCCACATCAATCATTAGTCAAGAAAATGTCTCACTTACATGCCCACTGGCCACTCTGATTGAGGCACTCTGCCCAGGTGTGTCTAGACTTGTGTGGAGTTGACAGAAATTAACCAGCACACCAGCCCTAGTCCGCTTTGACATGGCTCCCTTGGTGCATTGCTATTTCAATTGCCAAACTTCTCTAGTTGAGGAGGCATAAGCATGCCCCATCATTTACGGAGACACCAAAAACTTCCTGAAAGAGGACTCTGGCTCCCAGACAAAACAAACAAGCAGGCAGACCTGCTTTCTCCATAGCCACCCAGAGTGTTTGGAGAAAGGCCTCACAAGGGTGCATTCTCTCAGTGGGTCCAGCTGACTCTCATGCTGCTGAGTCACAGATATCGTCCACAAACCAGAGAACTGAATTAGAGAGGAACCATACAGACCTACACTGTACTAAAATACAGTTTCTCTGAGTCACCGAGTGAGATTTCTATTAATACACATGCACACGCACATAAACGCATGCATGCACTCATTGGCTCTGCTTCTGCCATTGTTTACAGAATGTATACTCTGCCTTTAGGGCTCTGGTCAGATGAGGGAGTTTGGGAAACATATCTGCAGTGGCGGTATAGCACAAAGAGCTGGTATGAGGAGACACAGACAACCTTGATTGGGGAGAGGAACACAGCTAGCTAGGACCCTGCACGGGTCAAAGGCCCTGGACTACAATTAGTTTGCTTCCTGGCCCACAGGATGGGCACTGAAAGATGTGGTGTTGAGGGGAGGGGGGTGGACAGGAAATGCTTGCAGTTGGATCCTTGCTTTTGCTGCAACCCAGAACACTTGTGCTTTGTAAAGGATTCCTTCTTTTTAAGCCTCTTTTTTGCCGGCCCCATCCTTAGACTGGGCATCTAGACGGTGGGGATACAGTGGGAGAGTCAGAAATCAAACAATAATTATTCCACACCCGGATTGTCTTGTTGCGGGTTGGCTACACGACACTGTTGGCAATGGGATAGGAAACTGGGTAGGCCTAGGGGGTGGGCAGTTCTTGAATATTCAGAGATACTCAGCTGGGCTCCGTCCATTTCTCATCTGCAAGTGGGCATGCGCACTGTGTGCTGCCCGGTCCTGATGTTGTAAAACGGGATCACAGTGTTGCAGCGTTAGCACCACAACAGATTTTTGTGATTGAGTCCTTAACCACCTGTAAAACACAGATCATAATCTTTGCTTCCTGTGAGTATTGGCTGTTTGATGAGCTTTCGCAGAGCTTTTTGACACCTACTGACTTTAGCTGACACCTACTGACTTTACCGACATCAGAACTGACAAAGCTTGATAGGAAGCCCTACAACGTGGGTCGCCAAAGAAGAGATGAAGGGCAGAAATCCAGTTTAGGGTAGAGAGTGTATTCTACGCCTTCTCATACAGAGAAAAGCAAAGGCACACATTCCACTAGAGACAACAAAGCAAACAAACAAACAAATAAATACCACGGGACTGAAGCAATGACTCTGCTGTTAAGAGCACTGACTGCTCTTCCTGAGGACCCAGTTCAATTCCCAGCCCTACAAGGTGGCTCACAAACATCTGTAATTCCAGTTCCAGGAGATCCAACACCCTTTTCTGGTCCCTGCGGGCATCAGGAATGTGGTGCACATACAGATATGCAGGCAAAACACCCATACACATAAAATAAAACTTAAAAACAACTTTTCCTACCTGATTCTAGGGAGCAGATTTTAAAATTAAAATCATATGGGAAGCTAGTCTGTATGCAATGTAAAGGGAATTGGGTTTTCCTAAGTAGAAATGACTAATACAGGTGACATCTTAGAATTACCATGTCAGTCAATACAGACGTAAGCAGGAGACAGTAGGAACCACGGAGGAATGCTACACACCAGAATGCATAGATGCTAATGACCCTCTGTGTGCGAGTGACACAGAAATGGACAAGCTAGTACAGCTGCCCTCTAGTATCTTCTGCCTTCTTACTTAAACTAGACTCCATCAAGAACCAACTTGGCTTCAAAGAACCAAGGGTCAGACTGCACAGCCCAAGCTCAAGACAGACACCACGTGATCTAAGCCAGATCTTTGCACATGAAAAACACATAATTAAATGAAAGATTATTGCTAACAAAGATGGGAAGGTCTTAGGCCTTCTGCCTGTGTTCTCTGCACTTAGCGCTAGTGCAGAGGAGCGTGGAGCAGCAGGTGTTCCCCCTCATCTCCTGTGTAGACTCTGAGGGGAATGCCCTCAGTGTCAGGTACTCCCTCTCATCTTCCTGTTCACCAAACCTGGTTCCCAGTTGCTCATCTTTGAAGATTCCTACACTCGATGTCATCTTTTTCAGTCATTTATCTGATTACATGACCTTTTTCAAGTCCACAACTTTAGTAGTATGCTGTGATTACCTCTTGGTCTCAGGTGTATGTGTACTAGCTGAATATTTTACTCCCTAGTCACTGCCCAGAATATATTTTATATAGTTCTAGGGGAGAAATTCAATAACAAACATTGCATTTATTTACTTTTTTTTTGAGACATGACATTGCTTTGTAGCCCGTGATGCCCTCCCACGTAGCCCAAGCTGTCCTCCAACTCCTAACAATTCTCCTGCCTCAGCTTTCCAAGCACTGAGATCACAGGCATGAGCCTTGTTGTACTGCCTTTGCACCCATAAATTTTGAGCTCCTGACCAGCTGTTGAGGGTTAAACAGATGTGCTATGGTATGCAGGGAACTCCTCTCACCACCACAGGAGTCAGTCTCAAGAGAACAGGCGATAGATTTCCTCCTCTGAGAGGGTTGCTAATGATTGAGTCCCTGGCAAGACAGAATGTGGTTCTACAATGCTGGCACCATAGACCTCAGTTTGCTGTGCTGTGGGAAGGAATAGCCTTTAGAGATAACAAGGGGTGGGGGAGCCTGGGCTAGATCCCCACTCTTGCTAGCATGCTCTCTAGCATGCCTTATTTTTCTCCCAGCTTGTCCTGCTCTTATCTCTGTAAAGACAGCCCTTGAAAGATGATCGGCCAATCTTATCAGTTTGAAGGAAAATAGGGAATTTACCTTTTTTTAAAAAAAGTAATTTAAACTTGACCCCCCCCCCCCAGGTAAATTCTACAAATAGACATGAAAAGCACCCTGTGATTGCTCTATTTCCATGATAGATTGGGCTTTTGAGAGTGCTGTATCTTGGTTGCTATTACAGTTGGTTATTTTTCTTTTGGTTTGTAAAAGGTTTAATAATCTTCAGGATGAAAGATGTAATGAGTCTTATTATTATATTTAATGCATTTTAGTACTTAATTCTTTAAAACACCCGGGTGAAAGTCATTCATTTAGTTTCTGACATGGAGAAATATTAACATATTAGTATAGTCATAAATGTGTTGTGCCATAGTGAGAGGGTTAGCACTGGGAGCATGATGGAGGCCAAATAGGAGGTAGGAACATATGATGGGTAATAGCGGACAGTGAACATCCTGGGTGCCCACATAATTCTCCTTGAACATCTCTGAGTGTTCCTCCACATCCTGGGAAACAGCAGGCACCCTATGCTGAGGAATGGCCTCCTGCTGAATAGGAGTCTCTGAAGTATCTGGCTTTCCCATTAGTAAGATTCAAACGATGTTAATAAAATATTTACTGGCTATTACTCTTCTTGACCCACTGGCAGAGTTCACTAATGGACTCAGGCTTCCTAAGCGGAAAGCTATTTCTTCAGCGTCTAGACCAGCAGCTTCCGCACATGGATGTCCGTAGTGCTGGAGCTCCGGAGTCTCAGGGTCATGTCTGGAGCTGATCTAAATGCCCTGTCTTCCAGCACCACAGGCTCCACCTCTGTGTCCTCACCAGCAGTAGAAATTATCTCCAGTTAGAGACTAGGAGACACATGTATCGTGTAGTTGATGACGGTCAGCAAAGCTGCAGAACCTGGCTTGCAAAAAGAGAGGAAGGAGGAAGTTGAGGCCAAGCCAGCACCAATGTGCCAATGGTACTTGAGCAAACAGCCCTCAGAGGCCACCCAGGCAGCTGCACTGGGGACTCTCCTGCAGCTGTGAACATGGAAATGGGCCACCACTGTCTTCCTTCACCACCACAAGCCTCCCTCCTCACTTCCGAACTCAGGTGCAGAACAGAGTCTTCTTCTCCTGGACTACAATCTTTGAATTTTAGTTTCCATAGGGTGAGGCAGGTGTAACCCCTCTTCTGGGATTCAGCACTCCCACTGTAAGGCGTTTCTTGAGGACAGGGAGTGGAGGAGATCAAGACAGGAAGAATAAAACCACAAACAGATGGGTGCCACTTATCATGTGTATCTGTATGCATGAATTGTGCAGACCCACACAGGCACGGGGTTATACACATGTGGTGTGCTCTTGTACCAACTTCCTAACATCTATGAAAAGGGTTTTTAAGCTCTTCTCCCAAACCCTTCTGGAAAATCTACTTAAAGACAGTAATCTTTCAGGAAACTCTTTTTATTATATGAGGCATCTTTGATTGAGGGAAACAGAACGAAAGCATATGTACATGTATGGCTTTTATCGTTTTACATTATAGAGAATTTTAGACTATGGAAAATGGTGAGGTTGAAACCAAAAAAGCGCACACAATCAGAGGCTCAGCATCGGGCACTATGAAGGGTGGATGCAGGAGCTGGAGAGGTGATTCAGGAATTAAGAAGGACTTGAGTTTGCTTCCCAGCACCCATGCCTGGAAGCTCACAAAGACCTGTAACTCCATCTCCAGGGGGATCTAATGCCCCCTTTTGGCCTCCACAGACACTTGCACTCTCATGCCCATACCCACACAGACCATATCCTTTTCCTCTCTTCCTCCTAGTTCCCCAGAAATGATCATGTGCCTGGGAACACAGCAGTAACCATGGTAATAGCATTGGAGAAGGTGGCTCCTCTGAGGGCTGGAGAGCCCGCCACTCTCTTTACAACTAAACAGCAGCTAGGGAGACACTAAGAGCTTGGACAGAGTGCTCTGTGGCACTTGGGACCCCACCATGAAGCTACTGCACAATGCTCCCTGTTAACCAGGGACACACACTCTCCAGGGAACAGATTCTGTGCTTGGGGAAGTTGAGGAAATCTAAGCTGAGCTGAGTCAGCCAGGCTGCCCATATCCAGTCACTCACTTCAGAGAGCACGAATGTGGAACTAAAGCCACATCAGAATTAACATATGATCAACAAGAAGTCCATTGTCAGAGAAAGACCAGAAACCCGTTCTCTATTCAGGCTACCGTCAGCAAACAGTGCATGCACGTGAGCCTGATAGCCCAGTCCTTCTGAGCAAATGCCTTTCCCTGCACAGCCACCCACTCCCAGTCTCAGAAATGTTTTCTCTGTGTTCATAAACTGTCGCTGTTTCTGCTGTCTTAACCGTGTGTCCTTGATACAATCCTTTGCCCTGGGGCACAAGAACCTGGAATTGACTGTCACCTCCAATGCATTTCCCTCAGAGTTAACGTATGTACATCTGCAGCGATGACTGAAGAGTCACAGGAATGACCTGTCCTGCACAGATGAGCCACAGCCACAGCCAGGTTGAGGTGACTGGGCTGGAGTCCCATTTCTGTCCTCACCTCAGCATCTCCAAAGGTCGTCTATGAAAAATTTCACGGCATCCAGAGAAGCAGCTCCATGAGTAAATAAACCTTGCCAGGGAGGGAATGAGTACAGCCGGAGCCACACTTCTTATGATGGAGTATTAACTTTATTACTCTCTTCAACACGACCTGTTTCCTCTTTTGTGAAAACGACAGCCATTTTTTGTTTTTTTGTTCGTTTCAAGACAGGGTTTCTCTGTGCAGCCCTGGCTGTCCTAGAATTCGTCTGTAGACCAGGCTGGCCTCAAACTCAAAGATCTGACTGCCTCTGCCTCCTGAGTGCTGGGATAAAAGGCGTGCACCACCACGGCCTGGCATGACAGCTATTTTTAATGTGTACAATTCTTGTTAAATTTTAATTCAAACAGACAGAAGGAAAAAAAATGTTAAGTGGAATGAAATGAAAGAAGTCCCCCCCCCCCCGTTTTTTTGGGGGGTTGTAACTTGTGTTCTTAGTACAAGAGTTTTCAGGACACACCCACGAAGTAAATTCTTACTACATCTTTTCCAACTAGGAAAGCTAATACCAGGATGTGCTGGGCTCTTCTCTGATGATGGCATGTTCTACTTCACGTCTCTGTAGCTGTGACAAACTGCTCTGACCCACAGCAACTTCTGCAGGAAAGGGCTTATTTGACACACACACACTTTCTGGTCACGATCCCTCTTCTGGGGAAGTGGAAACTGAAGCAGAGACCTTGGAAGAATGCTGTTTCCTGGCTGGCTCCCTATGGTTCAATCTCCGCCAACTTTCTTATTGTGGCAACGCCCATAGTGACGTGGGCCCTCCCATCTCCATTAGCAATCCAGAAGAAGGCCTGTGGACGTGCCAATCTGACAGAGGCCGTTCCTCAGCTGAAGTTCTTCTTCCCAGGTGACTTTGTGTCAGGTTGACAAGGAAAATTAACCAGTACATAGGGAAAACAGTCACACCTTCGAGTTCTCAGTGGTACCCAATAGAACGGTACTGATTGCTTGTTCTTGTCCCTCATTTATCACTTCAGAGACTAGGCCGTTACCAGGGTACTACTGTTTACTGAGGTAATCGTCAAATAGTCCAGAGCCCAGGATTGATGTGCTGGCCCAGACCTTCCATGTGCCACGCCTCCTCACAAGTCATTGGCTGAGAGTAGTCATGTGGTCAGCTCCAGGGCTGCGGAGACCAATCACCTTGAATGCAGGAGTGGGCTGGGGATCTACTTTCTAAAAAGAAAGGTATGGACAGAACCAAGCCTTCAGGGGATAGGGTCCTGCAGGCTGCTTGTGTTAATGTGACTATTAAGATTTTTTTTAAATCATTTGTAACAGAACACAATGTCTACTTAGTAGCTCACATAGCTGGGTGTCTTGACTTGCGACCAGACAACTGGGATCAGTTAGTCAAGTCCATGCTTAATTGTTCAGGACTTGGTATGAGTCCCACTGAAGGACTAGATCTGAAGGGGAGAAACGAGGACACCTCGGTCACCTGCATCTGAAATGGCGATTAACCTGTCCCCAGCCTGTATCCTGCCAGGCTGTGTCATTGAGCATCCTGGAGATCTGAGGCCTTGTCTCCCTCTAGGTTACCAGACCACACACATTGTTCGCAGGGAGAAGAAAGGGATGACAGTGAGCTTCTCACTATGGAAACCTCCAAGAGCTTCCACTGCTGGAGGCGAGATGGCGTGGGCTCCCTGTTAGCCATACTCCCCTAGTCGTCTATAACCCTCCCCCATCGTCTTCATGTGGGGGGGGGGGGGAAAGGCATCACACAGCAAAACTCCCAGGAGAAGTGAGGGAAATGGAGGCACCTGTGAGCTCCAAGGCAGTAAGCCCTCCACAGTGAGAACACAAGGACACCTATCAGACAGTGGCTCCGCTGGAAAGAGAGCCATGCCCTGTGGGTCAGCCACTCTCCCCCTTATAGAGAGAGGAAGTCCTACAAAATAAAAATGCTATTCTTATTTTTGCTCTTTGGAGGGGGGGCTGCCACCCACCTCCCAAATAAATCACACACAGAGGCTTATTCTTAATTATAAATGCCCAGCCTTAGCTTGGCTTGTTTCTAGTCAGCTTTTCTTAAATTACCCTGTCTATTTTTTTTGCCTCTGAGGTTTTATCTTTCTCTATTTCTGTATACCTTACTTTGACTCTTACTCTGTGGCTGGCTGTATGGCTGGCCCTTAGAGTCCTCCTCTCCTTGTCCTCTTGTTCCTTATTCTCTCTTGCTTTCAGATTTCTCCTTCTATTTATTCTCTTTGTCTGCCAGTCCCACCTATCCTTTCTTCTGCCTTGATATTGGCCGTTCAACTCTTCATTAGGTCTATCAGGTATTTTAGACAGGCACAGTAACACAGCTTCACAGAGTTAAACAAATGCAACACAAAAGAATGTAACACAGCTTTGCACCATTAAACAGATGTTTGAAGAGCATAAATAAATGCACCATATCTTAAAAATAATATTCTATAACATGCTATCAATGAAAGGACCTTAGGAAAGAGAAGGGACTGGGGAAGCAGCCGAGGCTAAGATGTTTGCCTGGGATTGGGCTCCATCTCTAGCATCAGAAAAAATAAAAAAATAAATAAAACTTATAGGACACAAAATCCCATCTTCACCAAATCCCATCCTTGGGAGCTAGTAGAAGGCTCTAAGATGGAAGTCTTTGCCCTGTGTTGCCTGGGGTACTCTCCCTACCCTTGGAGGTGTTCTAAAATGGAAAGCTGGGTTAGAGGCATTTGAATGGGTGCAGAGGAGCCCTGCAAGGCCTGAGCCCCTCTGGCTTTGTCACGGTTTCTAGACATAACTGCATGCATAAGAAGGCCGAGGGTGTGCTAGATACTGCCTCACCCTGTAGATGCTTTGGGAATCCTATGAGCCTAGCACCTATTTCTACCATGGCCGTTTGTACAGCACTAAGGTTTGTACTCACTTTCTGAATCTTGAGTCACACCTAAGAGCAGAGAAAAGATATGCCCTCTCAGACAAATTCCAGTGCCTTTGAGGTCCTGGAAATGCAATGGAACCCTTCCCATCCTTCACTCACACCTTTGCCATCCTCCTGTAAATAATGCAGGGTACTCTGCAGCTCAGAAAAGGAAGATATACCAATCGTTTATAAACTTTTAAATGTTGTATAAGCAAAAAATAGACTATTCCTCAGGGTTTGTATGGTTTGTATTGCTCTACTGTTCTATCTGATGCTGCACATTAATAAAATATAAATAGACATAGAGGAAAACAAGACAAGACTGTGAGAGGCCAGTCAGTGGCAGGCCAGCATTGGATCCCTAGCACTGAGATACATAGGTAGACAGACAAATGGGCAGACAGATGAGTGGATGGAGGGTAAATAGATGGACAGATGGATAGATATATAAATGAGTGAATGGGTAGAGGGATGGAAGAATGATAGATGTTAGATAGATGGTTAAATGGATAGATAGGCAGGAGATATACGATAGATAGATAGGCAGATAGGTTAGCAGGATGATAATCAGGTATACAGAAGATAGATGGATGGATAGAAGGGGGCTATGGGTGGATGGATGAATGTATAGATGGAGAAGTAAATAGGTAAGCAGATGGATAGACAGATAGGCAAAGGATAGATAATGTAGCCATGATGTACTAAAAGAATGTAAATAATTCTGTTCCTGAACAGCATTTAAATGGGTCTGATATTAAATAGTACTTTAGATGTGGCTTTCATCTACAAATGCCATAGAGTTTCCTAGCTCCAGGTGCTAAGGGTGGTGTGTGCATATTAGGTTTGATAGTCAACATAGCCCTCTTGTCACTGTGGCAGAAGTCCACCCAGGTCCTAGAGGACTGAGTAACACCCGAGGCCAGCAAGTGGCAAAGGAGAAGTCTAAACCAGGCTCGCTACGATCAGAATCTGTGCATCCAGTGGACAGGAAGTCTGACCTTGATTCTTCACAGAGGAAATATTCAGGTTTCCTCATTGGAGAAAAGGCTTTGAGTGTTTTTTTATTTGTTTGCTGTCTTTTCTTAAGACATGTTGATCTTAATTTTTTTCTTTTTTAATTTTTAAATTTATGTGTATGAGTCTTTGCCTGCCTGTGCATGCATGTGCGCGTGCGTGTGCATGTGCGTGTGTGTGTATGTGTGTGTGTGTATACTACACATGTGCCTGATGCCTGTGGTGATCAGAAGAGAGAGTCAGATTCTCTGGATCTGGAGTCTCAGCTTGTTATAAGCCACCACGTGGGTGCTGAGAGCAGAATCCAATTCTCTGCAAGATCAGCTTGTACTCTTAACCACTGAACCATTGCCCCAGTCCAGCCCATAAGTGCTAAGACCTGTGACTGGCTGAATATGACTATCATTATGAGTAACTAGTTACTTCTACAAACTTGTCTAGGGTCAAGTTATACTATAGCTGTGATTGTCCTCTTTGTAACCTACTGTGCCCGGAACACAAGCAACCTGTACTACTCTGTCTTTGTCTCTGGCACTGGCATTGTGGTTAATCAACAAATGTTTCCAGAGAATGTCCCAAAGCTTGGACTCTTTCTACGCCTTGTACCACTGCGGTAGAATGGAGCAGACATCTGCTTTCAACTCACTTGAAGTGGCTTTTAAAGAATCAGTGTTTAGAGGTGATCTAGAACCCATTCATCAATTTACATGCTACCTTCAAAACTGGCCCCTATCTGGGCCCCCTTATAGGTAAGCTTTCATGGACCCTTTCAAGAACCCTTCTTGCCTCAAGAGCTCTCTGTATGTGAACAGCTCTGTGATAGGCACAGGTCTCAATTTCTTAGTCAAGAAAACTAGCAGAAGTGAGTCCCTCATGGCCAGGGCTGCCTTTGTGCCAAGCACTACTGTCCTTGCATCTCTGGTGTGGGTCTTTGAAATGATACTACCATTACAGATGTGAAAAATAACACACGGTGAGGCTAGTTACCCCTCCTGCGGACACAGGCCTTCTGGGTGCAGCGGTGCTCTGAACTGCCCTCCCGTAAGAACATTGGCTGGAGGTGATTTGGTGTTGCCTCATGAGGCTGGCCCCATTCCCAATGCTAGGATTCACTAAATTTCCTTTTTTTTTTTTTCTTCAGATATAGCTGTGACCCTTGTAGCTAGTAGGTTTTCTCTTTTTGAAGACATTCCTCATCTTCCCTCCAGCTTACTCTCTTCAAGGATGCGGGCACGTCCTGGATCTTCAGAAGGGTTCTCTGAATCTTTGGTCAGTTCCTCCATTCTTTGTCTCTATGATAGCTGGACATGGAGAGGCGCTAGACACACAGGCCTTGGGAAGGGCTCATTAGTCAAGAAGATTGACTGGTGTGCAAGGTGTATGCCACAGAGAGCCACGGACTATGTCATCTGCCAGGGGTAGGCTTAGCTCTGGCAGCCTTGCATTTCCTGGAGCCCTCTAAGCCCTCCAGAGGAAGCACACACACTTTCTCCCACTTAGGGTGGCTCTTGGTGAGTTAAGTTCCTTGACTCCTGTGATCTCTGTTCTGATGTATTGTCTGTCCCAGAACATGCTCCCTCCTTTCTTCCATCCCAGACTCCATTCCCTCTGTCCCCAACCCATGTCAACACCTTCCTTTTGTTCTTGTAGCCAACAAGAGACTCTGCTTCCAAAGCCAGAACACTCAGGAGCCTGCTGGAGAAGGTAGACACCCAAAACTAGGCATCGCTGGATCCACGTCACCTCATGCTAGCACCTCAAGGTGCTTTACCTGTCTCAATTTCTCCATTGTGTGTGTGTAGGGGGGTGGTGGTGATGATACGCCTCTGCCTGTTTTTAGAAAGCATGTGCTCAGTTGAACACTCAGCAGCAAGTGCTTAGTAACCAGAGGGTATTTTGTGAGCTGTGTGCATGTGCATGTAAGAGTGTCTCTCTGTGTATGTGTGCATGTGTGCACACTCTCTCAGGTGTGTGTGTGTGTGTGTGTGTGTGTGTGTGTGTGTATGCATGTGCATCTAGTGAGGGTTAGATACACCTGTAGCTAGTGTATCTAGGAGAAAAATCACTTCTTCTCCCTCTCAATCTACAGCTCCTTCCAGGACTCAGTTTCCCTTACCCCATGCCCTGTGCTGTTGGGACATGCAGCTTCTCCCTCAGACCTCTGTACTGACCCCAAAATGACTGTGACACTGTGACCTCCTTGAGGAAAGGGTCCCTATCATGTGTTTGTACGTTCACCCCCAGACAGCTAAGGCTGGCATGATTTTCCCGAAAATCAACAATGCATATGGAAAGACAGAATGGCTATGTGTGTTTGACTGCAGGAGGTCTACCCTCAATTGTAGGCCAACCAAGGCCACCACAGTGAAATACATATCCAGGTCCTACTCTAAATCAGTGGGGTGCAGGGCAGTGAGAACTCAAAGGAAATAGAACTTCAGGTCACACCCCAGGCTGGCTCACCTTTTCAGCAGTCCACCCCCCAAATCCCATCTTCCACTCCTCTATGCCCCCAAACTTTGTTATTATTGGGAAGCTTATCAACCAAACTGTGTTAACAGGCTGGGTGCTCCCAGGAAGGCTGCTGCGGAAGCAGCTGAGCCTGGGGAGCCTAGCACTCCCTGTAGGACCTGTTTGTTTCTTCCCGAGCACTCAGTTGCTGGAGGCATGGGGAGAGCCTCAGAGTGGGCTTCAAATCCTCCTTCCCTTGTTTTCTCTGTCAGGAACTAGACTTCAGCAGGACCAAATAAAAACCACTAAATTTCCTCTAATGACAACTGAGTTCCCTAAGGCACCACTGAGTTAGTGTTGGGTCTCTGTACTCTGTTTCTGCTCACTCAAACAAATCTGCCTCTTTATCCCCCAAAAAGTTGCTAGGGACTTGATGGGGGAGTGCTTGCTAGTGGATGCAGGGTTTCTTTGGAGGTGATGAAGAGCTGTAAATTAGTCAGCAGTGACACTTGCGGGACATTCTAAACTACCTAAGGCCAACTGAGTTGAATATTTAAAAGGTGACTAACCTGTCAGTTACTTGTCTGTCAAGCTACTATGGGAGACCAAGAAGGGCAATGATGTCATTCTTCACTCCCTCTCAGGAGCTTGCCTTGTCTTCTCCAGGGAGGTGTAAAGTGTGAAGAAAGGGCACAGGAGTTTGGGCTGGCAGGTGACTGAGGTGAAGGTCCCTAGTTCACAATCACATGTGCAAGGCTTAGAAGAATCATACTGTGACATCTCCCCAGGCCAGATAAAGAAAGCGTTGGTTTCCTTTGTGTTGGGTCTCTCTGTCAATTAGAGGGGTAGCTGCAGGATAAGAACAGGATGTTTGCCCTTAACTCTCAGGAAACACACCTTGAAACCTGAGAGCGCAGGGTGATGAAGGCAGTTACTCTTTCAAGCCCAGAAACCTCTCTCTCCAAAGAGTCTCTCAGGCTTTATCATGGAAGGCTATCCTGAAGAGAATTAACTCACACTTGCTACTTTTGTTTAAATGCTAAAAGTGTTTACTGAGGAGTCGCTCAGTAAGGTCAAGAGATTAGTAACCTGTAGATGGAACCTTTGGAAGCAGGCCTTTTAGGGGACTGTGGCTCACAGCAGGTCTGGGCAGGCACTTGGTAGTCCCCTGAAGGAGGCAACTTGATGCCTGTGTGGGCTGCAAACTCTTTAACCCTAGCTCCGAGAATCCCTCCTCTGTGGGTGAGACAAGCCCTTTACTTCCTCCAGTGTAGAGGGCACTGAATCCACCTGAAGTCATAGAAGGAAGACAAGACTAAAAGGCTCAAGACCAACATTGTGCTCTCCTCCTCCTCCTCCTCCTCCTCCCCTTCCTCCTCCTCTTCCTCTTCTTCCTCTTCCTCTTCCTCCTCTTCCTCCTCCTCCTTCCTGTCCTATAATCCTCCCCTCCTTTTTCTCCTTTAAAAAACAAAAACAAAACAAAACAAAAAAAAAAAAACCCAGTGTCTTACCATGTAGCCCAGAGTGCTGGAACTCAGGATCCCTCACCTTCCACTGATGCCATCACACCCAGCTACAACCTCTCAGTAACTTTCTTTTGTGCTTTTATTTTGGAACCCTGAGTATAGAGACCCAGGACACATCATCTTCCATGTCTCCCTTCAAGGAGAACTCCAGAAGTGGGGCAAGAATCACAGAATGAGCTAATTCAACTCAAAATGAGCCCAAAAGCTGCACAGGGACAAATCAGAAATGGTTCTAACTGGCAAGGATAAAGCTCTGCCCTCATGGGATGGGCCAGAGCTCCACATACTACAGGGGTAGGTGTCTATAGCAGAGATTCTTCCCAGGATCTGTGATCACAACCATATTTGGAAATGGGGTCTTTAAAAATGATAGAGCTAAGTTGAGGCCATGGCGGGAGGAACCCTTAAGCCAATCTTAATGATGTCCTTAGACAAAGGGGATGGATACCACATACAGAGGATGCAGGCACATGAGGATGAAGGCTGAGGGTGGGATGACACTGCTGAGTGGTAGGGACCAGAAGGGATGGCCAGCAAACTCCCAGAAGCTTCTTTCTCCTGGCCTCAGGAGAAACCCACCTGGATTGCACCACCAGCCACCAGGACCCAGGGAAAACAAACTTCTGAGACACCTGTTTGAGTCAGCCTAAGAAAGTGCCAATGGGATTTCCCTGGTCCTCCTTATCCTGTGGGATGCATTCTGGGACTTCCCCCTCCTCCTCACCCCCCTCCCCCGCCCCACATACCTAAAAACAAAGAAGTTTAGTTGATGAATCAGGCATAGTTACAGACTGACGACTCACTACAACTAACAAAGAATACATTTCTGGAATGGATTCAGCCCAGAGACACTGGAGAGCCTATTTGTATCTGTCTTAATCGGGGTTTCTATTGCTGCACTGAAACATCATGATGAAAAAGCAAGTTGAGGAGGAAAGGGTCTGTTTGACTTACACTTCCAGATCATAGTCCATCACTGGAAGAAGTCAGAACAAGAACTCAAACAGGGCAGGAACCTGGAGGCAGGAGCTGATGCGGAGGCCATGGAGGGGCACTGCTTACTGGCTTGCTCATCATGGCTTGCTCAGTCTGCTTTCTTATAGAACCCAGGACCATCAGCCCAGGGGTGGCCCCACCCACTATGGATGAGCCCTCCCCTATCAATCACTAATTGAGAAAATGCCCTACAGCTGGATATCATAGAGGCATTTCCTCAACTGAGGCTCCTTTCTCTCTGATGATTCTAGACGACACACAAAATCAGCCAGTACAGTATCTATAAGCAGGAACTACAGAGAATAAGTGTGGAATGTCCTCTGTAAGTACACAGAAACCCTGGGCAAACAGGGCATTTTTCTCCAGAGATGAAATGCAAGAATGTGGGTTCCTGGGCTTTGCTATGACAACTGAGTAGTAGCTGGACTGGATGGTAGTGCCTTTCATCCCAGCACTCGGAGGAAGAGGCAGGTTCCAGGCCAGCTAAGATTGTACAGTGAGACTCTGTTTAAATAAATAAATAATGTAAATAGGAGTGGTGACATGCTATGGGATGGTCTTTCTGTGCACTGCGAATAGGTGTTGCTACCACTGGTTAATAAAGAAGCTGCTTTGGCCTACGGCAAGACAGGTTACAGACAAGCAGGAAATCCAAAGATACAGGGAGAAGAAAGGTGGAATCAGGGAAGACATCGAGAGCTGCCAGGGGAACAAAATGTAATGGAACACAGGTAAAACCATGAGACATGTGGCAATACATAGATTGAGAGAAATGGGTTAATTTAAGATAAAAGAGCCAGTTAGCAATAAGCCTGAGCCATAGACCAAACAGTTTGTAATTAATATAAGCCTCTGTATATTTATTTCGGACTGACTGTCTGTGAGACACAGGAAAACTTCTGGCTACAGATGTCTTCAGTTTTTAGGTTTTGGGTTTTACTACTACTTAGTTAAGTATTTTTTTTTAGTCCTTTTATTTCTTGGGCATTCACTTGTATGCACAAGCCGTGTGGGTGTGCACGTGCTGTGTGCATGTGAATGAGGGACAAAGTGTCTTAGTCAGGGTTTCTACTGCTGGGATAAAATACCAGAACTGAAAGCACCTTGAAGAGAGAAGGGCTTATTTCATCTCACGGCTTGTAGTCCATCATCCAGGGGAGTCAAGGCAGGAACCTGGAGGCAGGAGCTGATGCAGAAGCCATGGGGGGAGTGTTGCTCATTGGTTTGCTCCCCAATGACTTGATCAGTTTGCTTTCTTACACAAGCCAGGACTACCTGCCCAGGGAAGGACTGCCCACAGTGAGATGGGCCCTCTCACATCAGCCGTCAATCAAGAAAATGCCTCAGAGACTTGCCCACAGGCCAGTCTAGAGGAGGAATATTCTCAGTTGAGGTTCCCTCTGCCCAAATGAATCTTGTTTGTGTAAAGTTGATAAAAAAAAAAAAAAAAAAAAAAAAAAAAAAACCTAAGCGGGACACAAGGTGACTTAAAAGGTCACATTTGCAGCCTGTATTAGTCTCTTGTCTCTGGTCAGCGTAAGAAATATAAAGCAAATTCACTTCCTCTTCTCTTCCTTGTGTCTTAAGATTATTACTTTTCTAAAACAAGTGAGATATCTGGATTTTATGGGCACTGTAAAACATGGAGAAACGTGAGTGGGGGGTGGGAGGAGAGAACCTTCACTGACAGTCTTTTTAAGAGGTAATAGGTTGGAATGGCTGGAGATAACCACTCATTTGAAGACATGAATGCCTGATGCTTGACATTTTAACTGTAGAGTTCCCTGAAAGGCACATTTATTTTCAGAGCAGTAATACAATGGCAATTTTTCTGATCCCTCTGGCATTATGGGGTAAATGCCATAGATGAATAAAAGGAAATGTTCACATTCACCTTGTGCAGGAGAACTCAGAGCCATGTATTTTCTTGTTTGTTTGTTTGCTTTGAGGAAAGGTCTCATTGTATAACTGGATGGAAATTTACGTGGCCCAGGATGGTCTTGAATCTAGAGAGCTGGGATTATAGGAATGAGTCATTGTGCTGGCTCCATTATTACACTTTTAAAAAGTCTCCTCTAGTGTGATACTGTCACACTCACCAAGCTGGGAGAAACTTAAACATAAGCCAAGTACTTCTTCAGAAACAACTTTACTAACGTCAATGAAAACTGTGTAGGTTGACCAGATGTATCACTTCTGAGAATGTAACCTAAGGACTCCATGTCAGCAATGTTTACTACTGCACCATTCACAAGAACTGAGCTATGGAGCCAACATGGGTGTCTACCAGCAGAAGGATGGATAAAGAAAATGTGATATATACACACAATGGAATGCTTTTGAGGAGAATGGGTGAAACTGGAAACAGTCTTGTTAAGCAAATTAAGCTTGTTTTAAGAAGATCAAAATTATCATGTTTTCACTCCTATGTGGATCTTAGGATTTTTTTTAATAGATACACAAAATCAAGGATGTAGGGAGATGTAGGTGGATGTGTTCAACATAATATATATATACTGTATGAAAAAATGTGCTTCTCTAACACAGTATCAATTATGATGGAAGTTTTTTTTAAGAAAGAAAATATCATTAAAAACAATAGCTAACACATTTAAAAGAAACTAT
Organism: Peromyscus melanophrys; assembly: GCA_902168415.1. Classification (NCBI taxonomy): domain Eukaryota; kingdom Metazoa; phylum Chordata; class Mammalia; order Rodentia; family Cricetidae; genus Peromyscus; species Peromyscus melanophrys. Next base: position 22,866 of record CABHPR010132978.1, read on the forward strand.
ATGAACACCCATATAGTTTACATATATAGTTTAAATACACATATGTATACAGGATGGCTAATTGTGGTTGTCAGCTTGACACATTTGAAAAGCAGGAATCTCAATTGAAGAATTTGCCCTCAACAGATTGTCCTGTGGGCATGTCAATGTCTGTGGGGCATTTTCTTGATTGCAAATTGATGCACAATGGCCAAGCCCATTGTGTGCAGCTCATTCCCTGGGCAGATGGGCATGGGCTGTAGCAGAAGACTAGTCAATGAGTGTGAGGCTAGGAGAAAGCTAGAGAGAAGTGTTCTTCCATTGATTTCTGCTTCAAGCTCCTACCTTGAGTTCCTGCCATGGCTTCTCTTGATGATGGACTGCAAACTGTAAGGTGAATAAACCCTTTGCCCTACAAACCGCTTGTGGATGTGGTGTTTGTCACAATAACAGAAAGCACACTGTGACAGTACATACAGTTGAAGTCTCTGATCCAGTTGGAATCTGTCCCACCTGCGTGAGAGATTGTTTGATTTTTGTTTCTGTCCAGCTATCCTCATACATATTGTGAAAAAGTAAAACAGCCTGGTGGTCTAGCATGTTGTTGTCTGACAGGGAGATATAAAGTTTTCGGGATCTTGTCTTGAAAGTGAGTCTGCAACTGTTTGTCTTCTTTCCATGCTTTCAGACCCACTCAAGCTCTTCATCCATCACCAGAGAGCATCTTTCCTCATGAGCTCCAGGAGGGCATCAGAAAGGAAATA
>CABHPR010132979.1:8412-22317 GCA_902168415.1 Peromyscus melanophrys
GCAGAGAGGATAAATAGGAGAGATGGAACAAGGGAGAAAAAGAGAGACACTTAGGCTGCCAATTAGGCAGCCACCGCCCAGCCAGACACAGAGCAGGACATACAGAAGGAAAGAAAGGTAAAAAACCCCGAGGCAAAAACATAGATGAAGAGAAACAGGTAAGTTATTAGAGCTAGTGGGACAAGCATAAGATAAGGCTGAGCATTCATGATTAATAATAAGTCTCTGTGTCATGATTTGGGAGCTGGCTGATGGCCCAAAAGAAAGCCTGCTATGTGTATCCATGGATCTAGTGTGTTGGCGTTAATGTCTCTTAAACTTCAATCTCATCTTTTAAAACCACACAGAGAGACAGTAATGAAAAAATCAGCTGCCTGGGCTGAAGGCTAAGGCCAAATAACCTCAGAGATTCAGGAACTCTGATGCTTGTGTGGCCTCGACCGTCTCCGTTTTGACTGCCTCTCTGCAGCGTATGGCTTTTTTTTTTGAGGTTCGTAACTATGGAGACTGATGTGACTTCCCGCTGAGAAGGCTCAACCCAGACAGCATCAGCGCAGGCTTCCTCATGCACACAGATCCGAGGGAAGGATGAGGAATGAGTGAAACCAAGGCATCGGAGGAAATGTTTTAAACGAAGGCAAACAAGAACAAAAGGGAGGGAGAAACAGCTTGAAGTACGGGACCTGGTGATGCTTCCTCTCACCTTCTCGGTCATCTAATTTTCTCCTATGCAATGTCCTCCCCATTCAGAAGGTGACCTTCCTGTTAACCCCACTAGTCCAGAGCCCACCTTCTACATAGAGCATTCTTCTCCATCTTTTCTCTGAGCAGGCGCGTACGAGCCATGCCCACGTGCAGCGTGTTACATTGATCTGAAGATTTTAATCGTCTCCTCCAGGGTTGTCCCACGAGGCTGTGCATTTTGTGCTTAGTTCAAGGGCTCCCGGCCAAGGGGTCCTGTGTGGCTGAGAACTGGCCCATGGTGGTCTTTCTACACCAATAGCTCATCTGAAGAGGGCTGCCTTTTCAGAGTCTCACAACCTCCCCCCCCCCCCCCCCCCCCCCCCCAGGTAGACTAATGTGGTTCTGAGTCTGCTCTGAATGCTACCTTGGATTTGCTATCTCTTCCCAGTGAGCTCGTATGCTCACTGAGCTCCCAAATAGGAGGAAGCTTTTTCTCAGGAGGTGACGCCCAGAGAAGGTGGGCTACAAAGGGGAGAGAAGGGAGAAGGCCTTCAGGAAAAGTGCATGCAAAAGAGGGAATACACAGATGCTTTCAGACTCTGCCTTCCTCTCTGCACGCTCATGGCAGATTGATTCCCCCTGGCAAATCTGCTTGCTAGTCTCTAGTCCTCTCCCAGGACTGCTAAGCACAGGGAGGAAGGGCCTCCTCATAGGTTGAGGGGCTGGGGGGTTTTGTCAGCTTTGTTCCTAGGGTTTGGGACCTGCTGGTTGCCAGAGCTGGGTGAGGGGGCTGAGGGATTAGAACCGGGATCTGCATGGACTTGGAGTCACAAAAGAAAAGCAACACTTCCCTTTGGGAAGTAACCTGGCATATTTCAGGGGCTCCTGTTTGGGGGAAATCCCAAGAAAGCCGTTTGCCGTCCTAAACACCATCCCCGTTCACTTTTCAGAGCGATGCCATCCCTTGGGCACAGCCTCGTCTTGTGCACACATCTGCGGTGACCTCCCATGAGACTCTCGTGACAGTGCCAGCCTGCCCGAACTCCTCACATGTCATTTCTCTCACTTCAGCGTCAGTGTAAATAGTGCGCATGACTTACGAAGAAACCCTGGGCTGCCTCACTGTTTCCTTCCCCAAATTTCCCCTACCTCAAACCCCAAGCCCCAAATACCATCAACTCATCACTTCTGAGGAAACTACAGAGGAACTGATCCTTTTGAGACGGGCCGGCCGGCCGGCCGACTGAGGTTGGTTGCAGAAAGAGAAAGAGAGAAAAAAGAAATACCCAAAGCATAGAACTTTAAGAATTGTTTTGCCAGGAGGTGGTAGCACACACCTTTAATCCCAGCACTGGGGAGACAGAGGCAGGGGGATCTCTGTGAGTTTGAGGCCAGCCTGGTCTACAGAGCGAGATCCAGGAAGGACAGCCAGGGCTACACAGAGAAACCCTGTCTCAAAACCAAACCAAACCAACAACAACAAAAGAATTGCCTTTGGTTTTACGTGGTAAGAAAACTGGATCCATGAGACCCATCATCTGGGATGGGCTTCAGAGGGTTACAGGAAGCACAGAGAGTTGCTGGTGGAACGTTCTAAGGAACAGCTGGGCATGTTCCCTGCTTGCCATGAGCACAGACCTCATTAGTAATGTCTTTCACATCTGGGTAGAAGCAGCAGAAATGAATTCACAGTGTGGTGTGGTGGAGACAGATGGGGTTTTTGCTGAACAGATAGGCAAGCGGAGCAGGAGGCCCGTGGCCTCCATTAGTCCTTTTTCATTTGTTTGTTTGAATATGCCCCAATAGTCATAAACAACACAAAGAAAGGCCCTTTGAAGGAGATGTTGTAAAAAACTACCACATGTTTACTCATCAGTGACACCTCGGGATATTTAGTTTGTGGCATGAAAAGGCAAAATATGCTTTTACTCCGGTTTTAGATTTCCGGGACCAGGGACTTGAATTAGTCACCATATCCAGTTAGTTTATCTGTGAAACAGGGGTCACTATAAGGATTAAATGAGAAATTCCATATAAAACAGGCTCTGGCTCTCTCTCTCTCTCCCTCTCTCTCCCTCTCTCTCTCCCTCTCTCTCCCTCTCTCTCCCTCTCTCTCCCTCCCTCTCCCTCCCTCTCCCTCCCTCTCCCTCCCTCTCCCTCCCTCTCTCTCCTTCTCTCTCTCCCTCTCTCCCCCTCTCCCCCTCTCCTCCTCTCCCCCTCCCTCTCCCTCTCTCTCTCTCTCTCTCACATGTTATTTTGTTTTTTGAGATAGGAGTTCAATACATTTCCCAGGCTGGGTTCCAACTCAAAATCCTTCTGCCTCTGCCTCCCAAGTACTGGAATTACAGGCCTGTACTCCCAACCCTGGGCCAGAGGTAAGACTGGTATTTAAGGCAGGTATCAACTCCAGGGATCAATAAATGTTCCTGGTTTCTCCAGAGATTCCCATGCCAGCTTGCCTGTCTTTGGTCCTGGCTTTGGACCTGCGGTCTATACAACTCCTAGGAAGTTACTTATCCTCCTGGTCTTCCATGTCCTCAAGGTGTCTCCTGTGGGGATGACAACTTACCAACTACCTGGTTCTGGTGAGGATGAAATAAGGCAGGGCCTTCAAAACACTGCCAGGCACACAGTAAACACATGCCAAGTGCTAGTTTGTTTGTTTGTTTTTTAGGGGAAAATAATTTCTTTTCATTATTTTGTAAATCGGAACTTTGGTGCTAGACACTTCTCCTAACTTCTCCTGTTGTTGACCTTAACCGTCAGCATTCTCAGACTACACATCTAACTCTTTCTTTTGAAGTATGAGTGACTAGTGGAGGCTGGACTCGAGGGTAACATGGCTTGCTCTGCAAGGATGAGAACCTGCTTTTGAATTCCTACCACTCATATAGGGCCACATCTGCCACTCCAGCGCTGTGATGGACGGAGGCAGGAGGACTGGTGGGGCTTGTTAGCCAGCAGCCTGGCTCCTTGTTCGGCAAGCGATCCTGTCTCAGGGAAATAAAGGTCATAATGGTGGAGCAAGACATCTGCCATCCCATTCTGGCCTCCACACTCACACTCACAGGCTCACAAACTTGCTTACATAAACATTCCAAATGTGTAGCCCAGGCTGGCCTCCTTCAGCAAATCCCACCACCATACACCGCCACAACCGGCATGTACCAGGCTTTGCTGTCCCCGCCATGGGAGGACTTACCCTTTTGGAGGAGGGGGTGGGGGGTGGGTAGGGGGGAAGGGGAGTGGGAGGAGGGATGAGAAGGGGATCTGTGGTTGGTACATAAAAAGAATGAAATTTTTTAAAATAATGAAAAAGACAAAAACCCAACAACATTCCAAATATATACCACATACACTACACAGGTACACAGACAGAGGACACACACACACACACACACACACACACACACACACACACAGTTACTGGAGATGCCTCAATTCCCCAAGCTTATGGAGAATTGCTCCCTCTCTCCTGGGGTATGTGGTCAGTGGTTCTTGTTTGTTAGTTTTTTGAGACAGGGTTTCTCTGTGGTCCTCATGTGATAGAAAACTTAACCTGCAGACGAGTCCTGATAGCTCCCATCCATTCCTTACTCCTCTCCCAGCTGGGTCATTAGAACTCAGGGACGGCCTCAGGTACCTTGGGAGCCTGGTGAATGTCCCTGCCTCAGTTTAACCCTGAGTCTTGATGAGGACCCAGTGCAGTCCAAGACTTCATGGAGCAAAGTTCCAACCGAATTCCAACTAGCCTGGCTTTTGGCAAATTCCACGGTGAGAGCCCCGAATTCAAAGGACCCCAAACTTGTATGAACGAAGGTAGAGACTTGTAGCCTGAGATTTCTTCCAGAGTCAAAGACTTTTTCCTAATAGTGGAGCAGGCCCATCATGCTTAGGTGGTCTACACTAAATGCTCCAACATGTAGCATTTTTTTTTCACATGGAAATTAAATCTTAAAATTCCTTGCATCTTTCTGCTTACTTTCTGCAGGAAAGCCCCTGGTACCCAGGAAGGAGGATACAAGGTAAGGAAATAGATCAGTCTGGGCAGCACTGGAAATGCACACAGGAAGGGGAACTGATTCTTCTTGTGCCCTTCTAAGTCAGTCAGTGTGCTTCATAAACTGAGTAATTCAGAACCCTTACAGAGTGGTACCATAACTATCCCCACTTTATGAATGAGGGGATAGTTACGAGGCTGTTGGGATTCAGAGAGCTTAAACACAGTCACAATGACAGTGTTGGAGTCAGGACCCAAACTCCTCCTCTAGTTTCAAAGATTGCAACTGCTCAGAAGTTTCCAGCCTTCTCTCTGACTCTTTCTTTACCAGATATTCTCTCTGTTTTAGTTAGGGTTACTATTGCTGTGATGAGACACCATGGCCAAAGCAACTTGGGGAGGAAAGGGTTTATTTGGCTTATACTTCTACAGCACTGTTCATCATCAAAGGAAGTCAGGACAGGAACTCAAACAGGGCAAGAACCTGGAGGCAGGAACTGATGCAGAGGCCACGGATGGGTGCTGCTTACTGACTTGCTACTCATGGCTTAATCAGCCATGAGTAAGGACCACTAGTCCAGAGATAGCACCACCCAAAATGGGCTGGGCTCTCTTCCATCAGTCACTAACTAAGAAAATGCCTGACAGCTGGGTTTTATGGAGGCAATTTCTCAATTGAGGTTCTTTCCTTTCAAATGACTCTAGCTTGTGTTAAATTGACAAAAAAAAAAAAAAATAGCCAGCACACTCTGTTATTTTCACCAGTGATGGTTCATTTTCTTTGTCAACTTGAGTGGACTAAGGGATGTCCAGATAGCTGGCAAAATGCATGTTTCTGAGTATGTCTCTGTGAGGGTATTTGCAGAGGACATTAACAATTGATCAGTAGACTGACTGAAGAAATAGGCAGCCATGCTCCTATTCATCAGGCACCTGAATAAAATAGGCAGAGGAAGAATATATTTATTCTTCTTCTAGACCTGGGACTTCCATCTTTTCCTGCTCTCAGATAGATGAATCAGCGCTCCTGTTCTTAGACCTTTGGACCTAGACCGAATGACGTCATTGACTTCCTGGCTCATCTTTGACTTCTCTAGTCTCCAATTTACAGACAGCATACTGTGGGTTTCTATGATAAATCTCTTATCTATCTATCTATCTATCTATCTATCTATCTATCTATCTACCTACCTACCTACCTACCTACCTACCTACCTACCTACCTATCACATCTAATCTATCTTTGTTATGTTTGTTTGGAAAGTGCTAAAACCCAGCCATTTTCAAAACTTCTACCCAGAGAAGGAATAGACATTTAAGCATGTACATGAACGTTAGTTAATGTGTTACATTCCAGGGGGAGAATCTCATTTTAAGATCCTTTGCCAACTCTAGAATAAAAGGCTCTACTTCATTGAAAATACTTGGGGTATTATGATTAGTGAAATGTAGAGACACATTTTGGAAATTATACTCCTAAAATAGTATAATTATTACTCTGATGTTGGTCTTGCTAATCATATCAACAGCAACAACAATGGTGATTAAAATAATGACGGATGTAATGAATACAGGAGGGGCTTGAGACAGGAATACCATACAATGTCATTTATGTAAATAACTTTTAGCTGTGACCCTTCTAGATGGGTATTGTTAATATCAATTTGTAAGTGAAGAGGCCTGGTTTAGAAATGCCCTCTTAGGATCACATAGATGGTAGGTATTAGAGTTGGGATTTGATGGTAGTTCTATGTGTCTGCAGACACTGAGCATGGACTTGCCCTCTCTGTCTTTCTGGAGAAAGCTAGGCTTTTCTCTCCTGTGCGGAGATCCTTATAAGGTAGGCAGGAAGTCCTTCCTTTCTGTTGGTTTTCCTGCTTTTTCCTATGCGCAGGGCCACACATGTGCATAGATGGCAATGGATGCCTTGACTAGTCTCACAACAAAGCAGTGATGGGAAAATTCTGTTTTTGGCACCCCAGAGAAAGGACTTCTTGAATAACATGGTCACCCAGAACCGTAGCTTAGCCCGATTCTGTTAGTATCTTATAGTTCTGTGTCTTGTTTCAGTGGGCCGTATTCCTAGGTTCATTTTCTACCCCATGGCTGATTTACTCAAAGTGAATTTTTCAAGAAAAAACTAGGCCACTGTTTACTTTTTCTTTTTGTGCAGCTGCATAACCCAAAATTGGAAAGGAAAGAATTCATGTCTTGGAGATTTTATAGGATAGTAGTTGCCCCCCCTCCCCGTTTTAAGCTCCCAAGACATTTAACTCAAAATACCTTTAAAATCATTATTTATAGTCTCATGAAAAGAATCAAAGTTTGTACACTCTAAGGGCCTGAAGAGCATGTGGAGGTTCACAGCTCCTTGGAAGGATCTCTGTGGATTCTGTTGATAGGCACAAATGAAAATATGCAATATGTGTTCCTGTATGTTGTGGAAGAAGGCAAAAGAGTAGGGGAAATTTTTAGTGCACAGTGAGAGCAGCAGCTCATGAGATACATATGAAATTACTAAGATGTTAAGTTAGATAAAGTCAGGCTGAGGACTCGGTAGAGCTCCGGCAAATTCTGGGTCCTCCCACACTCCCCCGGAGCTGGAGCTAAGACAGCCACGAAGCCGGGGTCCTCGCGCCCCAACCACCACGGTTAAGGATTCTGATACGTTACCAAACCGCCACCCAGAAAGGAATTGCAACTTCTACCAGAAATCAGAAAAAGGACAGCCTCACTACCTGCAGGGATGACTGAGACCCTGAAGTCCAGAGCTTTGCTGAGTCGCCACTCCGGAGAGTAAACCTCCAATGGTCTCCCAGTGCAATGTGAATCACACTTGCAAGGCCCATCGAAAACTGAGCCCAGCAGGCGAGGGAAGGCTCCAGCGTGGCAGGGTGCGTGGACAGGAGATGTTTACTCCTCCAGGCCATGGAGATTCGGACTGAAAGATTCCGGAGACCCCTAAGTTAGGCCGCTTGGAGTTTGCCATGCAGGGCGCTCCCAGCACTAGCCAGCCGCAAGTGCCGACCAAGAGCCCCTCTGGACCCTGGAGCTCCATATTCTCTCTACCCAAAATACTTCTCCAGGAGTGCGAATCGTCACTACGTGTTTGTCTTCAAAGTCATGCAGATTGCTTTTGGCAAACCTTGAAGCAGCGATTTCTTCCTGTGCAGTTGAACCTGAACTTCCTAAAGAAGCTAAGATTGGGGCCCCCAGTGGTCTTGGCCAGTTCTTAGACGATAAGGCTGTAGCCGAGTCCTTGGGGCAGAATCGCTAGCCAGCACAGGTCTGTGCTGCCCAATGGGGATGGATTTCCTTTTGGACATACCTCGTGGAAGCTGGTTTGTCTGGAGCTCTGACACTTTTGCTACCATCTGGGTAGAGGGAGAGACCACAGGGAGGGCTGTGCCGGGCAGGGAGACCTCACAGCTGTTCACCATGGAGCATCCTAGGCCCTGCTAACCTGAATGGATGTTTCATCAAGGCTGGCTGTCCCACAAGTGGGGGATTCCTGTTGTAACGTGTGTTGGTGGAAGGGCCACTGTTCCTAGAGGAGATGGTGGGAGACGATGGGAGGGGAGGGATGTCTTATTTCTGTCAGGCTGGCTTGGAGCTGGTGGGCACAGAGTCAGGCTACTGTCCTCCACTCCATCTCCTCGTCCTCGGGATCTGTGGTGTTCCTCTGAGGATTCTAAGAGGAGCAATGACAGATGGATGGCAGGCTGCTAAAACCATACCCCATGAGGTTAGCAGGCAGCCTGAGTTGTACCTGATGGGCTGGGGGAGGTGTGCTGGTTGGTCCCATCACCTGGTGCCAGGGTAGCTGTCCAGCTCAGAGTTTAGAAGAATCCAGGAGAAGACATAGGAAGTCATTATCTCGTCGAATTTTCAGCCCATTACAAAGTCCTGTCTGTAACTTTGATGACAGGATGTGATACCCCCCCATACTGCTTCCGTTCCTCACCTTGGTGGCCCACAGTTATCAGTGGGTCCATTGCAGTGTTCTCCTCACGGAGACTGAGAATGAATGAGTTGGCCTTTGAATGTGTTCTCCGCACCAGAGCCACCTAGGACGGATGCCGTGTCTCCTGCTCAGCACCCCTGTGGCAGTTCCCTGAACCTCTGGAGGTCAAAAGGTGGGAACCCCCACTTACCAGGGCATGCAAGTCCCAGGCTCTGTGGAGCTGCTTTAGGAGACTGGCAGGCTGTCCCAGAAAGCAGCAGCCAGCTTGTCGGAGAAGACACGTTTGCTGTTGAAGCCACAGTTTGCAATCTTGATGTTCACGCCAGCATCCGAGGGTTTGTCTGTAAGGACAATGAGCTTCTGGTGGCCGCAGCATGCACACTAGACACTATTGTTGGAATTTGCTTCAGGCCTCTGTTTTCTCTCCCACTGCCACGAGGCACTAGGTATCCAAATACCGCTCACCCATTAGCAGGCTTCGTAACAAGGCCTTTCCACTGTCGTTTCAAATATTCCATTCTGTTGGGATTATTGGAGCCTTCATGTAGCCTTCCTCTGCGGGGTGTTCTCTGACTGGTCGAGGGCGTTCCTGGCCGTGAGGAGGCACTGTGTTGACTTTACCTCAGCTGGGTTATCTTTGTCGAGGATCTTCAGAAGCATGGCTGCCTGTGTGGGTCTCTCTTCAGCAGATATGGCTGAGGGGCCTTGCAGCTTGTCAGACTTCCTGCTGGGCCTCAGAGTCACGGCCCCCCAGGGTCAGCTTAAATTTGAGAAAAGTATGCATTTGTTTCAAGTCACCTAAGGGGAAAACCCGAAGTTCACCCGGTGGGAATAAAATACAATGTTGGATGGAACATAAATTACAAAATAGTTTTCAAAGGAAACATTGATTAAAAGAATAAAAGTAGGAAGAGCTAAGAGGGCCAATAGACTAGTCCCAGCCAGAGACTCACAAGTGCTTGGGACTGTAAAATGATGGCTTCATCCAAGGTCACAGGAAAAGTGACCCTAATTAATAGTTGAGTTCTCAAATAGCCCTTTTAAGAAAATTGTTCAGGGTCCCAAAGAGCTTTTGTTTTTTTTTTTATGTGGGTTCTGATTACCAATGTTTATCTTATTAGAAGTGACAACCTATAGGACTCTTCAATGCCCTTCTTATCCCAAGCTTGCGACGGTGTCACAGTGCTTGGCTTTTAGAGAGCTTCAGAGCAGCTGCACTTAAAACACTGGGTTTCAAAGCTACACCACGATTTAACTAGTGCTGTGACAGAGCGACACAGTAAGTTACTTAAGGATCAGACTAAGCACAGAGGGGGTGATCGCAGTCCACCCAGTTTCTTTGGAGTAGATTCTTTCTTCCTGAGAGCTTTAGAAGCTCCTGGTTCAGTCTCAGCATCTGGAAATGAAGCTAGGTGCAAAGGAGAAAGGCTCGCAGCCCCAGCTACTCAGAGGCCGAAGCAGGAGGATTGCTAGAGCCCCAGAGCCCATGGCTAGTCTGGACAGCATGGTAAGACCCCATGTCTGAGAAGACAGTCCGTAGAAACTGCATCTGTGAATTGAGAAAACACATCAGCTTTTTCTTTTTTTGACTCAACAATGTGTATTGTTCCAAGAGTCTCTCACTCAGCTCAGCGTGGGATGGTGCTTTCAAGTATTGGACTTATCACCAGGGTAGCCCTTGACTACTTTCACCAACATTTTTATTGAAGTATAGTACTGACACAGATAAGTGCCAACTGTCAGTCTATAGTTCTGAGACTATTCATAAATGGGACTCACCTATTTAGCATTTGGGTCAAGTGCGACACTACAATATGGCGTCCCGAGATCTCCTTTTCCAGTCACTCTTTATGCAGTGGGTTCTCTCTTCTCACAGCATTGGTTAGCTTAGCTTGTTTTCATCATTAGACATGTAGAATCACAAATTGAATCTCGAGTCTTTCACTCGTTCAAAATTTTGTGAGGTCTGTAGACTGTTTATTATTCTAAGCACCAACTGTGTGACCACAAGTCTATTTATTGGCCATTTGAGTCATTCTCAGTTGGTGAATGTTAAAACATAGCTCTCAACATTCTTACACAGATTTGGGGTTGGCGGGGGGGGAGACAAACCTATCAATGTATTCTGCTGAGTGTGTAAATTTAGGAGGAAATTGCTGGTGTGTGAGGTATGAATGCTTGAGTTTCAATACAAATGAAAGTGGTCTTTGCTAATTGACACAGCCATCTTTGGGTCCACTCTGATGGTTAGTGTCGCCTGCATTTAAAACCTTCCCCTTGCTGTAGTGCCACAGCAGGGCTGTGGTTTGCCTTTCTCTGATGCCTAATGGTCATGAGGAACAGCTTCTCGGCTCGACTGGCCATTCCCTCTTTGGAGAAGCACCAGTTCTTACCTGGCACTCATTCCTCAGTCAAATGGCTTTCTTTCTTTCTTTTTTTTTTTCATGTTGATTTCTACTTTATTCTTCCTATATGTTGTATCAAGAGCAGGACACACAAGGCTTCTTCTCAGAAGAGCCAAGGAGTGTTTAGTATGGTGTAGCCGTACTCTACGCGGGTGACATGAGAATTCTTTATAGCCCGGGCAGGCCTTGAGTTTGCATGTCCCCTATCTCAACCTCCCAAGCAGCTGAGACCAACATTCCTGGTGAGACGAAGCCAGGTTGTTGACTTATACCCCAGAAAAGAACTTCAGGATAAGTTAACAGGACCCAAGCTGAAGTTTATTAAGAAAAGGGTTTTAATGTAGGTGTCAGTATGGACATTGAGAGGGAAAGAGAAACATAGAAGAGAAGGAAAGTAGTATGTGCCTTGGATTGGGTTCAACTTCTAAAGAGAGACTTAGAGTCACATATAACTGTTTTAATAATGATGATGTGTGTGTGTGTGTGTGAGAGAGAGAGAGACACCTTGGTGGCCTCTAAAGCTGCATTGTTCAAGATTAGGTGGGACTATTTTGGTATATTTAGTATCTAAGCCAGTGGTTCCGAACATGTGGGTCGCAACCCCTCTGGCAAACTTCTATCTCTAAGAAAATGCTTACATTGCAGTTCCTAACAGTAGCAAAAGTACAGTTCTAAAGTAGCAACAAGAATCACTTTATGGCTGGGGGGTCACCACAACATGAGGAACTGTATTAAAGGGTCTCAACATTAGGAAGGTTGAAAACTACCGATAAAGAATTTTCTTTTAGAAATTAGGTTCACGGTGGGCTTTGTTTTTTTCTGGGGACGTTACTTCACAGTGTCCTACACAGGTTTACAGGCTGAAAAAGTGATGGGTCAAATTGGGCACGGTGCACACATGCCTGTAATCTCAGGTGGAGGCAGGAGAATCAGGAGTTCAAGGTCATCCTCAGCTGCAGATCAACTTAGAGCTACCCTGGTCTATACGAAACCCTGTGTTGCTGTGGGATATCTTTCTGTATGCTGTGAATATGTGTTGTTATGATTGGTTAATAAAGAAACTGCTCTGGCCTATGGCAAGGCAGGCTATAGCTGGGCAGGAAATCCTAAAGAGAGTCAAGAAGAAGAAAGGCAGAGGTAGAGGAGATGCCAGTCTGCCGTCCAAGGAGCAACATGTAATGGGATGCAGGTAAAGCCACGGAACACGTGGCGATACACAGATTAATAGTTATGGGCCGAGTTAAGTTGTAAGAGCTAGCTAGCGAGAAGCCTGAGCCATAGGCCATATAATTTGCAATTAAATAAAAAGTTTAGATAGTGAGTAAGGAAATAGCTTGTGGGGGAAAATGGGATTTGCAAAATGTGTTTGAATGTGCTTGTAGACCTTAAGTCACTAATCTGTAAAACATGCTGAAGAAAACATGGAATAAAATAAAATAAGTGGCAAGAAAAGAAAGACTGCTATTTATAGATAAAAAGGGATGGGGCATTCAAGTCCTGGTCATTCCACGCCTGGGCTAGCCGCTGTACCATCTCCAAATTGACCCTCCATTAGCAACGCCCCATTCTGGTTACACATATTCACTGTCGAGCAGGCTACTCGGGAAGCCACAGCTAAGGCTCTTGTACTTGTTCTAGAATTTCTCGGCTAGAGCAAATGTGTGTCATCGGCCTTGATGCCGTCGTCTCCCTGGTTCTGCTTGCTGCTGTCACACTGCTTTATTTCTGGTCCTCACCGCCCCATCCTCAGCAGGGAAGGCTGTTGGGGGAGAGGAAGGGAGTGTGAAGACTCCCCAGGATTCCGAGAGTGTGCTCTTCCATCTGTTTGTGTCCTTCCCTGACTGTCTTCACTCACCCCACCCTTTCCCCCTTTGCTCTTCATGGTGTATTTTAAATGGAGTCACTAAACAACGAGATTTGAGCATATTCACTTCCAAGGCTTTCCACCTTTGCATCAAGGTCAAGTCCCGTACGATATCCAGATTAGCTCGTTTGAATTTGAGAGCATGTTTTCACCAGCACATCTGTCTGTTTTCCTGGATAAGACACCAACAATAAATGCCTCCACTCCATCCAAGGACCCAGGGAAGAGCTGTGCCAAGAGTTTGGAATGGAGGCAAACCAATTTTGGAGAGCACTAGTGTGTGTTGAAGAAGAAAGCAATCAAATGATGTGCTGTATCGCATCTCGAATATGGTCTCAGGCCCTCTGCCAGGGAGTCCATGAACATTTTTTTTCGTATGAATTTGAGCGTTTTCCATTAGGAAAATTACCAAAGCTCTGAATTAACCAGAGTAGCACTGCAGGAACATAGGCTTTCTGTCACTCACACGGGCACATTTGGAAGGAGGAAAGAATGATTGCTTGTAAAGTGGGCCCATAAATAACAAAGGATTTTAATAACTCCCGGTGACTTAGGAGCTCATATTGAGTGACCTCCTTGATATATTATTTATGCCTTTTATGCATTTTTTTCTAATATAACATCATTTTTCCCTTTGGCCACAGTGCTCGATTGCTCATTTACTATATTTTAACCACACACTTCTTGCCACAATCAGTCACACAGCCCTAAGTGAAATATGGAGTATAAAAGAAACACTTCCCACACATTTATGAAATGTTTTCCAGCTGGTCTTTAAAATGTCTCCAATTCCCTCTAGATGTAAGCATTTATCTGCTAATGCTTATCACGGGGCACTTTCCTTGCTCAGTTTCAAAAGTGGGAATGTAGGAATTAAAGCCAAGGTTTTAAGAGATTTGTAGTTGAGAAATAAAATTGATGTAAATAGCATCGTTCTATCGGAAGAAAGTGGTTTTTTTTTTTTTTTTTTTTTTTTTTTTTTTTTTTT
>CABHPR010132980.1:0-40036 GCA_902168415.1 Peromyscus melanophrys
AAAAAAAAAAAGGGAAATGGAATAAATCAGTCAGAATCCAATCCAGAATAAATATAAAAACCTCTAGTTAGGATGTCAGGAGGAATATTTAAACCATGACTCTGGTGAGATCAAGGCCATTTGATATAAATAGACTCTTTAAGCCACATTTCCAACATTTGCCATTTGCTACCAGCCAAGTCCATCAAGGAAAAACGGGACATAAACAGTCCGTGGAACAATAGAGATGGTGAGAAAAGGCGGCTTTGTCATGGTAAAACAACCCAGATACAGAGTACTTCACAAACGCTGGGCAGAGCTAGGTGGGAGAGCCCCCAGCGGTGCACGCGGCCTTTGGTCAATGTCCAGCACCTCACGTGGGAAAGGCAGAAAAAGTGCAAGGCACCAGCATATACATGCCAAGACTGGGGCTCTGTGGGGCTGGGCTCACAGACCACAAGGCTCGTACGACCTGAAACCAGACTGCTCATGTTTTCTATCTGCAGCCTCTCAAAGACTACAGGACAAAGAGTGCTAACTTTGCCCCGCCCAAACCTACAACGACAAAAGCAGTTAGAGAAGCAGAACACCCAGGAGGACTCACTTTCTCTTCAGTCCATGTGATCCCTTTGGAACCAAGCTCCTGGGTAGCCATGTTGAGGCTCACCCATAAGCAAGCTTTTGGGAGGCTGAGACAGGAAGACTGTGAGTTTGAGGACAGCCCAGACTACAGAGTGAGACCCTGTTTCAATAGTAGTAATAATAGTAGTAGTCATAGTAGTAGTAGACGAGAAAATAAAAGAGGAGGAGGAGGAACCGTGTTCCTGTGGGCCGGAGGCATCTAGAAGTCAAATGGTATCTGAACTTGGCTGTCTGCCTTCAAGAATCAAATAAAGATACGTGTTTACAGAGAAAGCACAGCTGCTCAGCCAGGCTGGATTTATGCTTTGGGTCCTCGGGATGCTGCACTTTTCTTAGTCTACTATTTCTAGAGTCTCTAAGGATTGGCAGATTAAACTGTAAAGATGGATAAATGGTTTGGACCCTAGGCCTTGAGGAGAGGACAGCATCCCTTCTTCTTCATGACCTGGCACAGCAGTAGAACAACACTATGATCACAATATTTCAGTCTTTTGGCTATAATTAGAAATGCTTAGATTCTTCACTATTGATTCATCTGACAAGCATTTGTTGATCTCCTCTACAGTTGACATTGTAAGGAACAAAATTAGCAAGATGAGTGGGGTATGTATGTGTTAGAAAGCCATGTAAGGACCATGCACAGACCCCAAAACAATGCTTCTCACTTTGTAAGTCATCAACATTAAGATCCTCCACGACTCTTTATGTTGTGATGAGATGACATGGGAGTGACAAGGACAGTCACAGGTTAGCTGAGTCTCCAGCAGCAGCTGGTCTGGCAGAAACTGAATCATACAGGGGAATAAAAGGAACCCGGGGTACAGTGGATTTGCATTTCAAGAAGCAAAACAGGTCCAGACAAAAATCTAAACCAGTGGATAAAAGGGGCAACATAAATTTCTATTATGGGAACTACCAACTCCTTCCTTTGCTTTTCCAAATTAAAAACAAAACAAAACTAAAGATACAGAAAGAAAATTCAAAGTTAAGCAGAGAAATTGATTTTGACTAACAGACACAAAAGACGACACTAACTTCTGTCACAGACAAGACAAATGAACTATTTCTGCAATAACAACTAAAAAAAAAAAAGGAAAGAAAGAAAAGAAAAGGCCCTTGGGCAAGAAGTTTTACAATCATCCTGTTTCTAGGTCGGATTCTCTAGAAGGAGACAAAGAAAAACCTGGACCTGGAACAAGGACGACATTAGGAATACTTCTCCACACCACCAGAGGTTGTTAACACACAAACAGCCAGGCTAACAGGATATGTAAAGGACTGGGCTTGGAGGACTAAATGAAAAATTATGACTCATGAGTGAAGAATGACACACTTTTAGAATGCCCCTGAGTTTAAGTTAGATAAAAACAAAAATTTCAAAGTACAAGATTGATAAAGGAAAGAAGCGTTTTTCATTTTTCTCTACAAGAAAACATTTCAATATGCTTTATAAAAATAAATTCATATTTTAATGTGTTTAAACAAATACTAAATGAATTCTGGAATAAAAAGAACTTTAAAAAAAAAAACCAATCCTATACAAGACAGAATGAGAGGCAGGGAACACATTTCCACATAAAATAAATGACCTCTTTGGTTTTCTTTATAAGCCACAAATGAAGGCCATCTTAAAATTCTATAAATAGAACCAAGAATGCTACTTGTGTATGTGTGTTTTAAGGACTAAGATCACCGTGCAGAAAGGCATGCAGGCAGCACACTAATGTCATTAAAATATAATTGGACTTGCAGGAACAATCATTGAGCTGTGCTGTAAGGGGAGCTGTTGGCTCGCACAGAGAACAGCGCCTGTGTGAGCTCATCCGCCAGCCTCAGCAGGACCCACTTCCAACCAGAAGCAGCCATGTTTCAACACCTCACATCCCTGATGCTGACAAGCCAAACGACTTGTTTTGTCTCTGGGAACCTGTCTCTGGTGATTAACTGCTTACAGTGAATACTGATTACATGAGAGAACAGGACTGACGAACCAGAACCACCTCCTGGGTCCTCTACCTGTAGCCCCGACTTGCCTTTGAATCTAGAAGGTGCTAGGTAGAGCAACCACTGCAAACTAGAGCCAGGCAAGGCATTCCCCACACCTCCACCCCACATAAGAAATATATCCGCCACCTTTTAGTATAGAGCACAACGAACAGACAAGGAGTCCTCTTTAACCTCTGGACTCCAAATATAATCACAAGAAGGCGAGTGTTTTAAAGGTTAGTAATAATCATACAGATGAATCTGCTGCAAGGATTTGAGAGTTAGGAAACCATCAGTGTCCTCAGTCCTCAAGTCCCAGGTGGAAAATTTACCCCAAATTGTTAGTTCTCAGGAACTGCACCTCAGATTAAAATCTTCTCACCAGGGAGTCTGTAGGAATTTGCTCTTGTTTTAAATCCTAAGTGCTTGTTAAACTGCCAGCACTGCAGAACTAGAGACCATTAAACAATATAAGGCAGCGAGTGATTAAAACCCACGAAACACACATCGAAAGCAGCTTAAGCTACTTTTTAATTAAAAATAAAATATCACTGGCTAAATTCAGACGTCTTAGCTATCCAGAAGTCTCCTCCAGATACAGAGCATGGCTGAGAAAGTCATGTACAAAAGGAGGCATGGGCTAGGAGGTGGGCTGGGTAGGAGCTCTGAATAGTCTGGAGGCCAGGACAAGGCCTGCTGAGGCTGACCCAGTTCGGCCAGTGCATGTTCAGAAGTCCCCTGGGCTGCAAGGCGAGGACACCGTGTGGGTGTGGCTGCCACTAAATAAGCTATGTTAGCAGGGCCTCCAAGGAGACGGACGGGGTGCTCACCTTCTTGGCAGGAGAGTGAGTTAAGTAACAGCATTGCGAGACACTAAGGCATTTGAGATGTACAGATGGCTAAAGGAAGTGCTAAGTACACCTGCGGCTAACTAATAAACATCTCTTGCGGTAGTCATGAGCTCTTGGTGAAGGAAGCCTAGGAGCTTTAGAGTTAACAGCAACACTTGAGATAGAACAAAATTTTACTGCAAAGTTACAAGTAAATAAACATTGCAGCTTTAAGTTGTTGCTACTTGTTTAAAGTCAAGAAGGGCCAGGGGGCTTAGTCAACTTCAGGCAAGAGGCCAAAAACCATGAAGATCAGATTTAAGGTGGGGATGATGTCATTCAATAGGAAGTCTTGATTTTCTTTCTGAAGTATGAGAAACTTTACTGGTGAAACCTTACCTCACCCACAGCTTTTTTTATTTTTAACTCTATTTTTTTTCCTTTAAAAAATGATTTTCCAAGTATGTTTCCTGCCTTATATGTAAATGTTATGAACTCGCTTTCAGCTTTAGACATGGTCTTACCTAAAAAGCTTGCCCTAAAGTAAAGAACGGGCACTTGGTAGCTGCAGGAATATAAGACATGATACTCGTATTTAATCGCTTCAGACGCTGCTGCGGACTCTGTCACTTCAGAATCATCCACCGGGAGCTCTAAATTCTCCTGAAAGAAAAGAAAGCGGAGACAGAGTCAAACTGTGTTTGTTGATTTTTAAAAAAACAAGGGCAAACATGGGGAGGGAAAAACTCTCTTCTTGCAAAATAACAGTTAAGTAAATACCAGGCTATGAGGTAAGAAAACGGGAGTTACCCACACTAATACTTAACATTTGAGTCCTAGGTAAACAGTAAAACCAGAAAACATTAGCATTAAGTATATCCAGATTGTTCTGGGGAAACAGGGCAACTCTGGGCAGAGAAATGAGATGGGGGGTGGGGAGCTGGGGTGGGGGCAGGTCAGCACAAAAAATTACTGCAGCAGTAATCCTGAAGTTTTCACTGTGTGATTTCAGCAACAAGATGGTGGCTCCACCAGCTACTTTATTCTTTACCTGTGAGAGCTAAAACCACCCTAACAACCGAACCGAGGCAGGAAATGCCCCTGCAGGGTCTGTTGTACTTGCCCAAAGATGATTCAGTGTGTGCTGAACAATCCCCAGCTCCATTCTGAATAATAAAGTTATTTTGCAAGAGTCTGAGTTGGTTAGGTGCATTTCAAACCCCGAATGATTCTGCTTTCTTCACTATTGTGTGTACCTTTGCTAACGCTCACTATCCATCTTGATTTAGGGCCCAGCCGCTGGCACACAGGGACAGGAAGTTACACAAGGCTTTGTAAGCAGATATGTGAGAGGTGAGAGTCATTCCACTTCTCAGCAAATTGATCTCCACTGGCTGCTATCTTTTTTTTTTTTTTAATCATGCACGGACATTTCTTAAGAACGTATCTTAACATGTGGAAGCAGTTGACTTGACATGTTGAATCAGGGTTTCTGGGTGCATCCATGTGCACTTATTTATCTGGGCTGAAGAATTTCTCCTTTGCAATTAAATTAGTAGAAAGAATGGAGCAAGTGGGTTTGGCTCATTTCAACTTCTCATTAAGACAGGAACAGCAACAATGAACAACCAGAAAGAACCAAAGAGGAGATTGCAAACTTTATCAATATGGACTAAGGTTGCCCGTGGAGATAAAGGAAGCGGCACCGCCCGCTCTCCAGATCTCTATCTCCGTTACTAATTTCCCACTCACAGTCGGTTCACAGGGGAGACACTAGTGGGTACATCACAACGGCAGTGTTTACAAAACCGTTGTCACTAAACACCTGTAAACACTACCAATTAAACACAATGAATTAAATAACCAGAGAGAAATCACTCAACTAAACAGGCCAGATACAATTAATACAGTAAGAATAAAGAGGGTTTTTTTTCCTGTTTATTTAATTTTAGCCATGAGCGTCAAGATCTGTTGCAATAAATTTTTAACCAAATTCTTTCTCTTTGGTCCACAACTGGCTTATTTCACATTTATACTTTCTTTTGTTTCTCAACATAATAAAAGAATTGTAACTTGTTGTTTGGGGTTGTATCTTAAATGTCCACATAGGGCCATGTATTAAAGGCCTGGTTGTCACCCATGGTACTATTTGGAGGTAGAATCTTTAAAAGACGTATATTTTCAGCCATGTTTGCTGGTGATATAACTTGATAGAGTTTGTCAGTGTATCTTAAATTTAAAAACATACCTACTCTCTGATACAGTGGTTTCAGTGTTGGAAATCCGTACCACAGAAAAACCAGAGGATGAAGACACAGGAGCTAGGATAATCACTGCAGCTTAATTTAGTAGAAGAATATTACATAATCAACCTCAAATATTTAGCAATAAAGAAATGTTTTTTGGAAACGCCAGCTATGACATAGTTCTGCCACGGCATATAGTGAAGGCATTAAGTCTACAATGATACAGCAGAAGATGGCAAAATCTGAATATGAACATCTCTAGGATCATATTACATATAACGTGGTTCAATGGAGAGGAGGTAGGGGGTGGATAAGAGGTACGTGTGTGTGTGTGTGTGTGTGTGCTAAAAAATCCAGAAAATGGAAAACTTGTTTGTTTAAAATGGTACAAATCTGAAGTAGAGAAGAGCTGAACACTGGGGCTCTCACTGTTTATGTATTTGTACATTACACAAAAAGTGTAATGCTTTTTTAATTTTTTTTAGTGACTAGGTGCATTAGTCAGCTTTCCAACAAGACAAAGGAGCTGAGGAAATCAACCCACAAAGAGGAAGGAGTCATTTGGCTCCTGGTCTCAGTCGACAGCTGTGTGGCTCTGCTGCCTGTGGGCTGTGGCATGCCTTGTGGTAGAGCCTTCCATGAGGATCTCCCCTGGAGCCGCCCTCTCCAAACCTCACCCTCAGAAAGCCCACCAAGGTCCAGCTCCTCCCCCGGGCTGCTCAAGACCACACCTACAGGGCATTTAAGACCTGGTTGCCAGACCTGCCTCGTGATTCCTCTCCTGCCTTCCCGAGAGTCACCTCGGAGTTTCTTTGCTCTGCTCAGATTAAACCTGGACTTTAATTCAGCCTGATCTCATTTATTGCATCGGTGTAGAAACCCAATATCGGGGTATGGAAACTTTTCAGCCCCCTCTTCCATATCTAATTAATTAATTAATCTAGTACTGGTTTTCACTCTGTCCATTTGATGAGTTTTTAAATTCCAATTTTTGTTTCAATTTCTGCTTTCTTGTGTCTCACTGAAGGCAAATGTTTACTTGTATGTGGTTGGTAATGTGCATTCTTCTGTGAAGTGTTTGATGATTAGTTTGCATTTTCTTGTGGAATTACATCAACTCTTTGCATATTAGAAATAATAACTTATTAGAGATAAATATATGTCTACATCCTAGAAAAATTAACTTGCAAAAGAATATGTGTAACACATATACACATGTATGTTTTTACTCGGTTTTCTTGCAAACAATTTATTGAACCTTTATTACAAAGTTTTTTAATATTTACATATATAGTCAAACCTGCATTTTCTGTTTGCAGCTTCTGACTCCCATGCCTTCAGTAGAAAGCCTCTTGCAAAACCCAACTTATCTTAAATAATCACAAATATATTAATTTTTTTATAAAGACAAAAGTTGTTAAATTAACATTTAGATCATTAATCTATCTAAATTATCATTTTGTCTATATTCTCAGACACTTGAGACAAAGGCTGGCAACACAGCCCAGGACAGACTCCAACTCATGATCTCATCGTCTCAGCTCCCTAAGAGGGAAGACCCAAGCATGTGCCAGTGTGACCAGTTCCCCAGATGTCCCTTAGTGCTTCTTTTTCTCTTGTATTTGAAATATTTCTATGACCATAATTCAAAGGTGTGGGAGGTATATATATGTTTATAATCTTGAGTTACTTTTCATCTTAGACCATGACTGTTTAGTGTGTGTGTGTGTGTGTGTGTGTGTGTGTGTGTGTGTGTGTGTGTGTGTGGTGCATGTGCTCACATGCACATGGGTAGAAGTAAGTGCAGGACAAGTGTCTTCCTCTACTGCTCTCCACCCTATTGACTTGAGACAGGGTCTCTTACTAAACCTGAGTTGTCAGTGAATTCTGGGACGTGCTTGTATCTCCCCACAAATGCTAAGGTTACAGGTGCCCACAGGCCTGGCATTTCGTGTGTATTATGGGTTTAGGTTCAGACCTTATACTTAGAGAGTAAGGATTTGTGCCCCCTTAGCCATCCCCCTGGCTCCATCATTTTGAAGTTCTTAAGACACATACATACTAAATCTAAGCAAATGGGTCTTTAACTTCTGCAGAAAGCTGTAGAAACAGATTATCTGGGACACAGCCTTACCAGATGAGTAAGAATACCCTTCAACCTTACTCAAATCAAGAACTCAGGAATGTGTTGGGGTAGACACATGACATTTACAATCATGGTTCTCTGGAACAGTTATGAAGCTCAAGAAATAAGGGAAAAGGGACAAACAGGCTTTATGAAGAGCCCAGTAAAAGTCTCAAGTTAATCACTGTTCTCAGTGGCAGCTACAGTGTCTGGTCATAGAGACACACCCTCATACAAATGAGAACATTTCATAGACTACACCCCCCACACCCCCACCACACACACACACACACACACACACACACACACACACACACACACACAGAGTCAAGTGAAGCTGGGCATTTGAGTAAGCTCGGTCTATTGTGTCAGTGTCAACATTCCAGTTGTCATAGTTCACCACAGTTTTGCATGAAATTAGCATGAGAGAAACCGAGGAAATGCATGTGAGTCTTTCTGAGGACTTCCAGGACTCGAGAAGGTGCTAGCCACATAGACGGCAGAGAAGTCATGGGATTAAGGAGAACCCAATGTCTAGGACTTGTTTAAAATAATTCGAGGAATTAGTAGGTTGAAGTGCAGAGGAGCATGACTGGTCACAAAGCAGTGAGTTTAGGGATTGCCTGATGGGTTCTAATGTATTCATTTAACTGCTCTATCAACTCTTGTGAACACTTACGTCCTCCAAGTAAAAATAGAGGGAATTTTCTGACATCATGTTAGAGTAAACAGAATCAGAGAATTAACAGTAAAGGGAACTTGAATCTTCCCATCTAGCCCAACACTCTCCGTTCACATATACAAACAAGGCCCAGAAATGCAGCTGGCTTCCCCAGAGTCAGAGGCACAGGCTGGCACTGCAGCCACTACATTTTGTACTGTTGCATAGCATTTATCCTCTGAATTGGAACTTTCCCTTCTGGAGGAAGGAGGGAGACTCATAAGAATCAATGAAATAGGAGCCAGGAACCTCACCAAAGTTACATGAGTCACAAGGCTCCTCTCCAAGGTTATATAAGCAGTAAACTGGAGAAGCAAGGCCTCCTGGGTGGACTGCCAGCTCGTAGGGTAGGAAGCTCCACAGATAAGGCATCTCTAAGAAGCCAGGGTACAACAGCTTTTCACTGATTCCATTGCTTTGTGTCACCCACACTCCTGAAAGGCATCCCAAACACATGCTGCTTCATCAAGACAGGCTGGAGGGGATGGTTTCTAGGCTTTCCTGTGCTTCTCTTCATGGACTGAAGAGACGGCTGTTCACTTCATGAGAGGTCACTCAACAGCTGTACCAAGCCATTTCTCAATTATTACTACACTGAATTTTGGCTGATACTCAAAACATAATAACATTTTTTAGTCTAATGTTTTGCTTTTTTCATTATGTAGTGTTTAAAATATTTGGATTTACTCAATTTGATATTAAGAGTTATTAGAAAAAGAACTCACAATACATTTATTTTCTTCGAAATGTTACAAATTCATTAAATGAGATGAAACCTATGTTCAGAAAATTATATTCATTCATGAAGCTAAAAGATTAAGTAGTTCACATTAATTACAGAAACCTTGATTTTATTGAATTCAATTAACAATAAGTTGACAGTGATCTCTCATTTAGTAAATCTGATATGAATTAAGCTTAACAACTAAATCCCATTAAGTAGGGATCATGCTGAAGACACTTCATAGATATTTTATTGAAAGCAAATCC
Source organism: Peromyscus melanophrys (assembly GCA_902168415.1). Classification (NCBI taxonomy): domain Eukaryota; kingdom Metazoa; phylum Chordata; class Mammalia; order Rodentia; family Cricetidae; genus Peromyscus; species Peromyscus melanophrys. Next base: position 9,520 of record CABHPR010132980.1, read on the forward strand.
AAATAGAATGTTGAGCTTTGGAAATGAGATCTGTATCTCAGTTTATCCTACAGGGAAAAGTAATTAAAGGGAGAAATGGTAAACTCCTATCACTGATAATCTCTTACTCCTACTGAGCAGGCATAGAGATGAGCTCTGTGTTCAATGTCCCGCAAGGAAAAAGGGTCAACTCCTTTATCTTCTGCCAGGTCTTGGATTCAAATCTAATGTCAGTGGCGCAAAATCCATAGCCACGAGCCAAGGAGGGGCAGTGGGCCCACGCTGGTTCCAAGGCTGTCTTGTGCTGTGTTAAGAGTAGTCATATGGAGCATCTAATCACAACAGCAAGATATGCTATGTAACAAACTATTTGCTAAGATTCCTGAACCAACAGTCGTGTAGTATTTTCAGAAGTAAAGACTGATGAGGCCTTTTGACAGACCCAATAAAAGGCAGTTATTGAATAAAAAAGTTATGATAATATTTGATCTGAGTTATAAAAATAATCTGTGGGACTTTAAGCAGCCAACTCTTTTTTCCCCCATGGCTCATCATTTTACTGTGGGTGGTCTTTTCACTCTCTTAATTACTGGAGTGACTTTTTTCATGACCTCTGTAGCTTTTGAGCTAGTGACTATCACAAAAGCTTTGCTAATTATATCATTTTCTTAGAAATGTGCAAGTTGTATCTCGCACACAGGGGGCAGTATTCCATGCAAGGCAGGCAGCACCGAAACCACAGTGGTCACAGATGGTCGATCCATGGGGACACCTTAGCCAGGCTCCTCTTTACCAGGGTTATTATCACCAGAACTACCAATGCAGGAAGGGGAGGGAGCTGTGGTGCTTAGCTTGCCTTTTATATTAGCATCATCATGACCAATGTGGGTTCCCACTGAGAGGAAGATTCCCTCTCCAGTGCAAAATGAAATCCTTCTCAGCAGACTGTGGTGCTGAAGGGGGAGACGGGAGGGGAGGGCCCAGAAACTTGGCAGAGCACATCTGGCAATTTTCTGGATGTTTACAGCTATCCCAATTGTGTGGTTCTCAGTTCTTGTTTCCTTAAAGACCACACAGGAGACAGCAGCCCTGCTAATGCCTGGAGCTAGTTCCGCAAGGGAAAAAGGCTGAGTGCAGGTACAAGTGTGGAAGAGGCTGACTGTCATCAAGAGGCCGTACTAGAGAGTTCAGCTCCTGTGGCAAGAAGAAACACTGCTTCACAGGACCTTGGATGTTAAGGGCACTTACCCCTTCCATCATAACAACAGGGTCTACTGTCCTAGAAACAAAAACCAAAACCAAAAACACCAGAGGGCTCATACAGCCTTTTTAAAGAGCAGATCCTTTTCTTTTATGATCTCTACATAGCTAAGTGCAAGAGAATTAGCAGGATGAGGAATTTGAAAATCTGAAATTCCTTATATAAATAATGACAGACTAAAGGAAGACAGAAGATTTTTAGGTATTTTACATTTCAAAAATCAGGTAGATGAGTTTCTTTTCGGCTGCCTTGTACATCTACATAAGAAAGCAGCAATGGGAGGGTTTGTATGACAAAGTGATGTGCATTATGTCAGTAGTTCCTTTGCTCTAGGAAGACTGTCCACAGTATCCCAGCAACTAAGAAACGGAGCCAAGACAAAAACCTAAGCCTGCAGGCTCCAAGCCCAGGACTCCTCCACTCTGCAAAGACCATCAGATTCTTGGGGAGGCTGAATGCTAAACAGATGTGTTCCTGGGCTCTACTCTCAAACTTCCGATTCCATAGTTCTAGGCCGAGATTGAAGAGGTCACCTTTTAGTGATGTTCCTGATGATGCTATGTAGGTAGTAATGGATGACTCCAGGAAGCCTTGCCTCACATATATGCAGAGGACCCACTCTGGGATTCTACCTTTCTGCGCCACAGGGCTAGAGAGTCAGCAAAGCCAGGTTACCAAGGTTCCAAAGTAGGCCTTCGCTAACAGCTGGAGGCACTAATGCTTCATCTGCTGTCCTCTGAGAGGGAGCCTGATAGACCTCCAGTGACTCAAATCCTCGCTATTGCCTCTCTCCCAGCTCACTGTCCCTTTCCTCTATCTGATCCTATTCAAAGTCACCATCATTTCCCCCCTCTCCTCACGGATTTATTCTTTCGCAATGGCCACTAGTGGTTTCCTGTGTTATTTTTCTATCAGTTACTACATTCAGCATCAGATCTGTGACTGATAACACCAATCAACAAGAATCACTAATCGTGGAGCTTGGGGTAACAAAGAGGAATAAAGTTTATACCATGCATGTACACACTAGTATGAGAGGGTTGTCTAGGGCGGCGGTCTATGCTTTCTTGTTACCCTTATTGTCAACTGTTTGCATTAGACTCAGTTCTAAGGAAAAGTAAGAACCAAGAGTTATTGTTTATTATGTAATATCTTCTCAAACTATGAAGGAGTTCATTATCGTCACATTTCCCTTCCTTCTATCATGCAATCCTTTTACTTTTTCTTAGCTTTAGTTTCACAAACCTGCAATCATTTCTTTTAAGGGTTAGATAATAAGTAGTTTAGGCTTTTAGACCACAGTAAGGCAGCTGTAACTGTTCTATCAAAGAGGTACTGACAATTCATAAATAATGGACACGAAGGGCTGGAGAAATGGCTTAGTCTTTAAGAGTGCATACTGCTCTTACAGAGGATCCAAGTTCAGTTCCCAGTAGCCATGCCAGGTGGCTCACAGCCATTGGTTATTCTAGCTCCAGGAGATCTGATGCCCTCTTCTGGACTCAGTGGGTACCTGCACTTACAGGTGCATGCAGGTACACACACACACACACACACACACACACACACACACACACACACACACACACAATTAAAAACAAACCTTTGAAAATGGACACAACTACATGCCAATAATACTCTATGAACAAAAATAAGCAGCAATCCATAGACATTCACTTGCCTATCCCTAAAAATCCACCGAAGATCTTTACTTAATTTTATTGTGTTTTTATAAGCAGAAACTAACTAAAGGCCTGACCGTACACTTGGTGAACTCCTTCCTCCCTTCTATTTTGTCCATCCTAGTACGATACACTAATTTCCCAAGGGGATAGGAAATACTAAACCTTAGAAGGGTGATGATAATTAAATCCAATGGGCTAAAGTTTGGCTGGAGCCATTTTCTAAAGAAATACAGCATTCCTTTAACTTAAGGAAGCAGGATTTCAGATGCCACAATGAATTAACAATTCATATATGAATAAAATTCTATACCCAAAATTACCAAGTGAGTGAGAGTGAAGGAAACGGCAAGAGTGAAGATCACCAGGCCGTGGCAAACCTAAAGGCAGACACTGTGGTGAGGCCCTGTGTCTGGACGAGGAGTCTTCTCACTAGCCACACCAGCAGCACCACAGGTGTTATCAAGAACATTCCTAAAGAGCCTTCAGAAGAGCCATTCATTCCGTTCCTGTCCTCAAAACTCCCTGGGTTACAGCAAGTGAGCAGGGGACTATGTGCTTGTTTGTCTGCTTGCTTTTGTTGTTTTGGTTTGGTTAGGATTTGGTTTTGTTTATTTCGAGACAGGGTTTCTCTGTGTAGCCCTAGCTGTCCTGGAACTCTATAGACCTCCACAGTGATTTCCAAGAGACTCTACCATTTATTAGTCACAGTTTATGCTGTGGCAAAAGTGTGATTGCTGCTCTTAAACAGTCTTGTTTTGTTATAAATGAGAGCGAAACGAAACTTTCTGTGGGGTTGCTAGAAGACATCTAAAACCTCAGATAAAACACCAGGACTACATAGCAAGCAGAGTAGAAAAGGACATGGAGTCTGGGTTTGAACTTGAGTTGCCCTTCACTCTCACAGTCCCTGTGGTGGTTTGAATAGGAATGGCCCCCATTGGTTCCTACATTTAAGCGCTTAGGGAGTGGCACTATTTGAAAGGATTAGTGGGTGTGGCCTTGTTGGAGGAAGTGCATCACTGGAGGTGGGCTTTGGGGTTTCCAAAGCCCAAGCCAGGCCCTGTGGCTCTCTGTCTTTCTGTTGCCTGGAGATCTGGAGATCCAGATGTACAATGCTCAGCTCCTCCAGCACCATGTCTGCCTGCATGCTGCCATGCTTTCCTGCCATGATGATAATGGACTAAACCTCTGAACTGCAAGCCCGCCCCATTAACTGCTTTTCTTTATAAGAGTTGTCATGGTCATGGGGGTCTCTCCACAACAATAGAGCACTGACTAAGATAGTCCCCTTCATCAATGTATAATAAATAGGGTACTGTATAAAACTGCCTGGCACATAGAAAAGTAACTATTAACTCATTCATTCATCAACAAATGTTACAGAGTATCTCTATGTTCCAAATCAAGGGTCACAAAACATGCTCTTAAAGGACTGGTAATAAAAACTTCAGGCTTTGTGCACTCTATCAAAATGCTCAAAGCATGAAAGCAGCCTAGAAATATGCAAATTAGCAAGTGTGGCTTTGTTTCAATAAAACATTATTTATGGACGCTAAAATTTAAGTTTCACATAATTTTAATGTGTCAAGAAATATTGTTTTGATTTTCTAAACCATGTTTTTATAGCTTGTGGGCTACGTAGAAATAGGCAGCATGAGACTGTGTCTCCTAGAAATGGCAGGGAAGCTTCACCCATGACGCCACGAAAACGTTAACTGTCTAAACAAGTCCTGGTCAATCACAAGATGTGGGGGAGCCAGGCTAACTTGGAAGAGGGATGTCTCACCGGACCCTCCCCTCAAACAAAAAAGCATGGGCAGCTAATGACTGCTGGGAGGGAAAACTAGTCTTCCCTAATGACGAGCCCCCTAACTAGTTAGCTAATACAAGTAGTCAGCCCTGAATCACATACACTCAGGCTAAACTAAATAGACTCACAAGTCTCTATGTATACATATGTTTGTAACAATGATAATAAGAGAAAAAGAGGCCATGAATTTGAGATGGGGTGAGATGGAGTGACAGGGGAAGAGGTGCAGGGAAAAGAGGGAGAGGAAAATGAAGTAATTATATTTTAATTAAAAAAAAAACAAAACACGTTTAAATAGGCAGCAGAGCAATGTTCGCCAGCCCCTCGGATCTGGAAACCAGAGAGGGCAGGGACAGTCTTCCGCCCTAAGGTGAAGACGTACAAATAATGTCAAACAATCACATAAAACTGTAAAATGACAATTACAACAGATACGATTTAGATAAAATGTTCATCGTCTTCAGAGTATATATAGTTTAACCTCTTCTATAAATTTGGTTTGTAAGATTACAATATTTTTTTCAGGCCTTCTACGTATAAACTGAGTTTTCTATAGCAGCGAGCCTCTGCATATTTTAATCTCTCTGCTCCAGGGATCATGCTTATTTCAGTGAGCTCATCACCTGTCCAGGCAGATTTTTAACAATTGTTTTTGTGAAAATGCACCAAACTGTCATTACTGAGAACCCCTGACCATCAACTGGGAGCATCCAAACCTCTTCTTAACTCTTGCTGCAGCCCATGTAGCCTTGGGCCACACTCGGCTTTGCTCCTATGTCTTCCTGGCGCCAGCAACAGCTTCGTTCTCATCTTTACACAAATCTACATATACCTGGGTACAGGTGTGCAAACAGGCAAGCCCAGGCCACTGCATGGTGGCAGTGGGACATGGCACACATGTGAACAGGTGTACCCAGAATGCCAAGGGAAGCCTGGGACAAAGGTATGAGAACAGGCATGCCCTGGTTACCAGGTGGAGTGCCCTAGGACATGGAAAGGATGCCAATAAACTTACATAATATACCACGTGGTGGTGCCAGGACAGGGCAAGTGTGTCAACAGAGGTGCCCTCCTCTGTTTGTGTAAGGTTGGTCCTCATGTTCTGGGTGCTTTTCAGTGAACTGCTAGCAGTGATTGGCTCATACCACCTCTAAGTGCAGTACACACAGGGAGAAGTGAGTCATCCTTAGTAGCAAATTTAGGTCCATGTTTAAAATAACTTAATTTCAAACTTGGGCAGGCAAGTTTTGAAAAATCTGCTCAGACTTTGTTTTCTATATCATACCTTGGTTGCTTATTGGGGTTTCTTTGCAGGAATCATTTGAAGCCCCGAGTTTGAGAAACAACAGCTGCACTAACTGAACAGGACTGAACAAGGGATGATCCTGTTCAGTCCGGTGGACAGGTACACTGTGCTGAGCTACAAACAGAGACGAGCTGGGCCTCAGTTAATTTTTAGATGTTTTGATAGTTCATGGCACCTGATTCTCTGACAAATGAGTGGAGTAGAGACACTAACACAGATCTGTATTTAAATATCAGTGATGTAAACATAAGAGCAGTTATGGTGTATTCCCCATACCTGACTGGACTGTTCTGCAAGCATACTGGTACCCAGACTACTGTTCAGCAAAGCTATGGCAAAACTGGTCTTTGGCCTCCTCTCCTTCATTCTCATGGCCTTATTCTCTCCTTTAGCCTTCTCATGTGATCTCCACAGTAAAGAGCTTGACAAAGTCACCCATGGTAAATAGCACAGCCTGGTGATATTAATCCTACCAAGAATCTTTGCCTTTTAAGAAAAAGTTTCTGGAACAGAGAGGTCTTCATGAATCACCAGCCATATAGTCTGTGTAGCAGAGACTGTGGTCTGTGGAGAGGTGGTGGTGGCTTTCCCAGAAGCCCTTGGAATATGCCCTGTGGGTGTCTGCCCACTGTACTGAGGGGAGGCGAGCTGTGGGCAGTAACTGCACAAAAGGGTATGTGGACATCACAAGGGCCTTGTAACCTCTCTAAGATGACAGCACTTACTCCAGGAAGGAGCGGCTTATCTTCCAAGTGCTGGCCTGTTACCAAGTCAGGACACTACCTCTTCTTCTACTTACATTGCTAATGATACATCAACATTCAACAGAGTTTCCAAAGAAGAAAATAAAACAAATTTAAGCTGGTAATACTGAATCAATGTCTTTTTCTGATTCCTCATAATGACAAAGAATTATCTGCATAGTAAGAAAAATGCTAATTTTATTAAAATGCTATCAGATGAGGCTTTTAGACTAACGTCTAACACTCTAAAATATTATACGAGTGATTTCATTTATCAGTTCTAACGTCTTTGGGATCATTTGTATACACAGTTGCCATATTTAGAGAAAAAATCCAAATCCAGAACTGACTTGTTTCCTAAGTGAATTGGGAAGCTGTCGTTACAGAGCATCTGCCACTTCACTGCATTCACGTACAGGTATTCTTGTGCCTCTACAATGGACTATGGAGCAGATGTTTTAAAGCACTACACCCACAGCAATGCGAGTCATAAAAGATAAGGAGCTACAACACAATTAATGATTTCAGTTCCTCTAGAAATGAATTTATTTTTAATAGGTGAAATTCCTCTTTACACTCAACATGACGAAAGTCTGAAAATGCAAAAAGAAAGCCTCCAGACCAAATGTCCACCTTCCCATGTACATCTGTAGGGAATTTGTAGATCGATTTCTTTGTGAAATAAAGGTCAAACCCAAAGAAGTTTCTTTTACTTTGAATGTGAGGCAAATATCTTAAATCATTACCAGCTTGCAAAAAAAGGAACGCTTAGCCAAGAGCCTGAACTGACAGTGGCCCTGAGCATGGGAAGCAGGTATAGAACCCTGGGCAGCAGCAACAGGAAGGCCCACTGTGTTTGTAAACATTCACTCACAATGACAGTTGGAAACCAGGAACAAACACTCCTGTTACTCAATACAGGATCCTACTTTAACAGGAAACAGTTTAAAACATGAAAAAAGTGGTTAAGAACCATTCAAAAGTCTGTAAAAAATTAAATTGAAGATCCATGTTGTGTGGGGTGCTCTGGTGGTGAGTTATTCTGGGGTTTTATCTCCTAGAATCTAGCTATGCTAAAGCACTGTTCGGGGTGGAGTCCCATGCATATGCCACTGACTGGTATGGATGGGTACAGAAGTGACATGGCGATACCAATGGGTCTAGAGACGACCACCCATAAACAGCCAAGCAGTCGGACAATAGTTCCCAATCCCTTATGCAAAACTATGACCTCTACAGTGCTCTGAAAATCACAGGAAGTAACCAACAACGAAGACTGACTTGGTGGCCAATTCTTATCGGAGGCTTTCTACACAATGTATCTATTCTACTTTGTATGGATAGAATTTCACTAAGGAAATATTAATGTTTGAGCATGGGGTGCAGCCAAGACACCACTAGGAATGCAATGTAACTTAGAATTGACTCTTATTTTATAAAATTATATAATCTTATAAACTAAATAATATATAATTTTATTATATTGTCTACCTAAAATTCTCCAAATTCTGAATCCCTAACGGTGCATTTTTGATGCCTTCTCTCTGCTGAATTTGTTTTGAAAATTAACATTAGAGGAAGAATTATATTACCCCTCCCCCACCCCGGGCAGCTATCACTTTAAGAAATCCCAATGAAAAAGAAAAGGAGCTGATAGGCGAGAAGGTAAAAATCTAAAACTGAACTAAGGGAACACTTCCTATGGTTGAGATGACTGGAGCCTTTCCTCATCCCAGCCTACCAGAGTGAACAACATGAACACCCCTACGTAAAGTCTCAGAGATCTATACTTCCAAACTCCCTCAGGAAAGCATGAGTATTAATAAATATCTTACACATTAAAACTTTATTCATTTAATTTCCACACCAGCTTCTCCAGCTCAGAGGTTTCAGAAACTCAAACCAATCATCTGAATTATTAGTTATAAGCATCTATTCATTCAATAAATACTTGAGTATATAGTATATGCCTAAGGTGATATATTAATTAGATTTTTTAAATGGAAAAGAAATCCCTCAATTGTTAATATCACAACTGTTCAGTTCAGTATGGTGCTAGAATTGGGTAAATCATATCACAAGTGACTACCCTTGTAACAGCTATAAGAACTTTTACTTGTTCAGAGAATCACAGATAAAGACCTCAATCTTAACTGAAAAGGATCTATGAAGTCTCAGTTTAAAAGATGGCACTTAGCCTAAATAATGAATGATTCTAACTGGTAGAAATGAGGCACAGGCTAATCTGTGTAGATGTGATGGAAAGAGAGATCTAATATGCAAGATGCTGAAGCCCATGGACAACTTAGCAAATTACTCTATTTGTCTGAGATGTAGTATTATATAAGAAATCTGAACTAGGACAAAATTACTACCTTGATAACAAACACATAGAAAAAGTACAAGAAAACTATAAGTCAGTATTCTTCATGAATACAGATATAAAACCCTTAATAATATTTCAGCAAACTAAATCTAATAATGTATAATATTGAAACATGACCAGATGAAATTCATCACAAGAATGCAAAGTTAGTATGAGAGAATGGGATGGCTGAGCTGGGGGAGGGAAGGAATGGGAGAGCAGGGAAAGAGATATCTTGATAGATCGAGCCATTATGGGGTTAGAGGGCATCCTGGTGCTAGGGAAATCCCCAGGAACCTACAAAGATGACCCCAGCTCAGACTACTAGCAATAGTGGAGAGGGTACCTGGGCTGGCTTTCCCCTGTAATCAGATGGGTGAATACCCTGTCATCATGGAGCCTTCATCCAGTAACTGATGGAAACAGAGGCAGAGATCTACAGCCAAGTACCAGGCCAGGAGTACAGTCAAAGAGAGGGAGGAGGAATTATATGAGCAAGGGAGGGGGGGTCAAGATCATGATGGGGAAATCTACAGAGACAACTGAACCAAGCTCGTAGGAACTCATGAACTTTAGACTGACAGCTGTGGTACCTGCATGGGACCGGACTAGACCTTCTGCATGTGGGAGACAGTTGTGTAGCTTGGTCTGTTTGAGGGGCCCCTGGCAGTAGGATCAGGATCTCTCCCTGGTGCATGAGCTGGCTTTTTGGAGCCCATTACCTATGGTGGGACACCTTGCTCAGCCTTGATGCAGAGGGAGGGGCTTGGTCCTATCTCAACTGAATGTACCAGGCTTTGCTGACTCCCCATGGGAGGCCTTATCCTTTTGGAGGAGGGGATGGGGAGTGGGGTGGGGTAGGGGGAGAGGCTGGAGGGGCGGGAGGAGCGAAGAGAGAGATCTGTGCTTGGTATGTAAAATGAAAAAAATTAAAATAAATAAAAAAAAGAGGGGAAAAAAAGAAAGCAAGCAGGCTGAGCAAGCCATGAGGAGCAAGCCAGTAAGCAGCACTCCTCCATGGCCTCTGCATCAGCTCCTGCCTCCTGGTTCTGGCCTTGCTTGAGTTCCTGTCCCATTTTCCTTCAGTGATAGGCTACAGTGTGAAAACATAAGCCAAGTAAACACTTTCCTCCCCCCAAAAAGAATGCAAAGTTAGTTCAACACTCGAAAGTCAATCAATTTAATTCACCAGAGTAACCAAATAAAAGATAAAATCCATAGATCTTCCCTACAGATGTAAAAAAATTTGAAAATTGAATTTGTGATTAAAAACTTCCATCAACTTGGGAACAAAACAGATCTTCCCCTCCTAAGTAAATTGCATGTTCCAAGTTCCATTAGGGGCTGGGGAGGGATGGCTAAGTGGGACCAGCCCTTGCTATGTGAATACGAGGACTTGAGATCAGAGCTCCAGCACTCACATAAAAGCTAGGCATAGCTGCATGTGTCTGTCTACATCCCAGCACTTGGGGTCAGAGAGGCAGATCTGAGAGCTCTTTAGCTAGGGAGCCTCACCATAATGGGGAGCTTCAACTCTTGTGAGAGACCCTGTCCCAAGGGACAGTGATAAAAGAAGATACTTGGTGTCTTCCTCTGGCCTCTGTATGCAAGTGCATGGGCACATGCACCTCTGTACATATGTACATACATGCACATAACACACATGCACACACACAAACACTATCCTTGATTTTTTTTTTGAAGAGAGAGAAAAAAAATCCTATCAGGGACATCACTTTTAATAATGAAACACTAACTACCCTTTTCTAGGACCAGAGACATCCAACACTGTCTGGGGTCCACGGCAATAAGATAATAGGAAGGGAAGGGGGTGAGGGCAGAAGAAGAGGAGCCAAGAAGGAGGAAATGAGGGATGGAGAGGGGGGAGGGAGGAGGGAAGAGGGAGGGAGAGAGGGTGTAAAGGAGGGAAGGAGGCTGGAAGTGAAATGGCAAAATTGTTTCTAGAAGATGTACTGTTTATGTAGAAATCAAGTGACTCTCCAGAGCAACCACTTAAACGCAATCATTTTGCAAGGTTGAAAAATTCAACGTTAATATACAAAAGTCAACTGTATATTGTTTTATATACAATTTTATGTGTAAGAGCAAGTAACTAAAAGATGAAAATTTTAGAAATTACATTTAAAATAGCACCCAAACCATAAAATTCTTAATAATAGGCTTAGCACAAGACCTGCATGGCTCTGCACTGCTACACACGAAGTGTCGCTAAGAGAACTCTTTTAGGGCCTACATAATCTGAGATACATATCATGTCCATCGATCAGGAGACTCAGTATTGTTAGGATATAAAATTCTCTGAAAATTGATCTGGAAGAGTCAATGCAGCTCCAAGTGAAGCCCAGCAGGGGAGCAGGAGGCAATGGACACTTAAATTTACCTTTCACCACACACAGAATTGACAACATGGACATAACCCCACTGCAAAGCTAAACGCATACATTTCTTATACCAGAACATGGAGGTGTGAGGGTGTGGCTCAGTAGTGCAAACTGAACTTATCACATGCAAAGTCCTAGGTTTGGTCCCCAGCACCTTCTCATCCCCAACACAGGAAAGACAAACATAGGACAAAACCTTTACGGCCTTTGGTAAGCAAGGGGCTTTCCTAGGACAAAAACAGCATGACCCTCCAAAATTATAATGGACTTTGTCCAAAGTGAATCTTTGGTCCTTGTAAAAGCAGGAGACTAAACACAAGCCCTAAAATGGGACGAGCTGATAACATACATCTGAGAATACGGAAGAATTTTATGCTTAAGGAGACAAGACATCTACTTTCAAATACGCTAAAATTTTGGACAAGCCGCACACCAATGTCTATAGTTCCTTTACTCACAAAAGCCCCATGTGGAAAGTAGCAAATATTTATCAGTGAAGGGTAAAGTGTACTCCACCACAATAAAAGAGAACTCTTGATATGCAATATAATGTAGGTGAATCCTGGGTCAATTATGCTAAGTGAAAGAAGCTCGCTACAGAGAACATAGATTTTATTATCTCTTTCATATAAAATGCAATACAGAAGGAGTGAGAGGGAAGAAGGACAAATAATGGTAACAATGCTTGAAAAAGTCATAAGGATATTTCATACTTACCTAAAATTACATATATAATATGTTATATATATATTAAATATATATATATTAAATGAAGTTTATATATATATATATATTAAATGAAGTTATGTCACTTGGGCCAACAGTACATCCTCTATGAGCCACAGACTATCTAACCAAAACCCCAATACCAGGCACAAGAAACCTCCTTTTAAGTTGTTGGTCAGGGTAGTCTAAAGGTCTCCAAAACCAATATAGGCTATTTATTTGCCCTTGGTTGCCTCTCAGAGGTTCAAAGTTAAGTCCCTATTGCAAAAAGCTTACCCACTTTGGACACAGGACTAGGAAGATTCGAGCTGGATGTAACCCAAAGTCTCTTCTCAGGACTAGCTTCCACAGTAGCGGAAGGTGTTATGGAAGGATCCAAGAGAGGGAGGAACCAACAGCTCTATCCAGTGAAGACATCTATGAACCACAACAATGACCAGCATGTCAAGAGGTCCCTAAAGGTGCAACAGTAGCACTCACGGTCGGTGGTAACTAACAGCTATCTACTGGAACTTAACAACAGGAAGGAAATCATGCCTGCTGCTAGAAAACTAGACAACTATCCAGAGCTGCTCAGATCATAGTTCATTGAGGAGAACCTATGATCGGCATTTAACTGGACCAGCACAATTTCTAACTGAATTCTAAAACTTATCTGTACTCCCACAGATTACTGCAGCTGTCACCCCTCAACAAAGAATCCCCTCTTTGCAGCAGATAGAGACCATTAGAAAAGAGGATGGGTCAAAATGCAGAGATCAACTGACATGGGGTGCCTAGCCCAACGGATACATTTACAACACAAGGCATGCATTTAAAACTCAGGGAGCCAGGCAGTGGTGCACGCCTTTAATCCCAGCACTCAGGAGGCAGAGACAGGCAGATCTCTGTGAGTTTGAGGCCAGCCTGGTCTACAGAGCGAGATCCAGGACAGGCACCAAAACTACAAACCTGTCTCAAAAAAACCAAACGAACAAAAACAAACAAACAACAACAACAACAACAAAAAACCAAACCTCAGGGAATATCATGGAACAGGGGACAGAAAGACTGTAAGAGGCAAAGGACCAGGAAGTCAGCAGTGATGCTGTGTCTTCTAGAAACACAAGGGCAGCTACACCCATACTACCTCAACAATATGCTGCCTAACCAAGACTCAAGCAATGACAACACCAGCAGACACACAAACATGGGGTCCCACCCCTAGACAAAGAACCACGGAGGCTGCTAATAATGGGTGAATTAGTCTTTCCAAGGGATGAGCTCCTGAACTGGTTGTTCAATAGAAGGTGCTCAGCCCTGCAGTCATATACACACAAGCAACATTAAACAAACCCATCAGTGGTATGTATGTGTTTACACACACACACCATTAACAATCAAAGGAAAAGGCTATGAAGTTGAGAGGGAGTAGAGAGGCAGGGAAGGGAGGAAAGGGAAGGGGAGAAATAGTGTAATTCTGTTTTAATTAAAAGCAAAGAAAATGTAAATGCAAATTAATACCAAAATGGTTACCAAAACCACAGCAGTGTGGTCAGGGGCTGAGGCTGAACTACAGATATTCAGAGACTCTCAGAGGAGTGAGATACAATCAGTGACTATATCATGACTATGATGGTGCTGCAGTTTGGCAGTGTATGTAAATATCACAGCATGACCAACTGTCCACTTTAAGTAACAAGTCTATAGTAGATAAGCTATTTTCCAGGGAAGCTCAGGAGAAAAAAGTAACTCTTAAAGTGTTAGGCTAGGATGGAACGCAGGGTGTGATCCAACAGTTCTAGGAATGAATGGTGTCGCTAAAGACAAAAGGCACGCACTGAACTTTCGTTCACAGTGTTCAGGCGAACAGGTACAGACCAAGAATTCTGACAGTGCTATGCACGTATACCGGACCGAATGCTCAAGAAACACTCCTAATGACCTACTGGCACACTCACAGACTAGCGCTCGTCTTGACGTCATCAGAGAACCTTGCTTTTGCGGTAGAAGGTGATTAAGGCGGAGACCCCCAATTGGTCAAGGTGCAGAGAACAGGACTGAGGAATGCTCGGTCCTGCATGGGGCATCTCATTATACTTCCTCTGAGGATCAGGGATCACTGTGGAAGAAGGAGTGGAAAGATTGGAAGAATCAAAGACAGTAGAGGGCTACAAGGAGACAGTATTTTCTGGACACAATAGTTGCTCATGTGAACTCAGCAGTGGTGAGAGCATACACAAAACTGGGACAAGCTCAAGCCAAACCAAATCCCAGCATGGAGAGGGGAGGCAGACGTGAAGTCTCACCCAGCTAAGGAGCTACTGGCAAGCGATAGCTGCTGGGAAAAGAAAAGTCGGTTTTCTATAAGGTTGTAGTACATTTAACCACCTCCAGTGGAAGGCTACACATCTAAGATTGTATTGGCACCAAAAATTGTACCTCATGGGAGGTAGATAGAGATAGATAGATAGATAGATAGATAGATAGATAGATAGATAGATAGATAAATAGATAGATGATAGACAGACAAACAGACAGATAGTTGGGTGGATAGGGAATGGGTGGATGTGAGAGGAGTTGGGGAAGGTAGGTGAATATGTAGATAGATAGTTGGGTGGGTAGGGAATGGGGGTAGATGTGGGAGGAGTTGGGGAAGGTAGGTAAAGATAAGAAAATATACTGTAAGGAATCCTCAAAGAACTAATAAAAATGAGAGAAGAAAGAGAAGCTGGCAAACAACAGAGCACAGCTTACTCTGAGAGTTCACAAAGAAGCAAGTGAAGAGGCTGGAGTGATCTTCATGGTAATACGACGCCATTTATAAGCATCCCATGAACTCATGTTTAGCTTAATACATTTATAGCTATGTGAAGACACACATGTTGCTCTGTCAGCTGAGAATCCAGAAGCAATGACACTCTGGTAGCAATGGACATAGAGCACTTAAGTTTGGGGTTGTACCACTGTTTTCTAGTAAAAAGGAACCAGATCCCTTACGGAAGGATTCAGAGAAGTACAGATAATGGGACTAGGTTATCTGTGGTGCCAGAAACTGAGGGCAAAGGAGGGGCTGGGGCAACAGGAGAAAAGTTGAGGAGAGAGAAGAGGAAAGAGAAATAATGGAAAGAGGAGAGGGGAAGGGAGAAGCAGAGGGGGAAAGAGAAAAAAAAGGAGGCCAAAACTCCCACAACAACACCGATATGCCACACAGGAGCTCAGTAAAGAGCTATCAATAGTCAAGGCTGAAGCAATAGGAACAAGGAAATAATCAATACAGCATTGCATTATAACCCAAAATATAAAATTAGAATGTATAAGGCCTTACTGATTCTTAAAAGGATAATTGGCTAAGTAGGAGTGAGAGAAAAATCTTCTGTGCAAATTCTAACTATTTTGCACAGACTCACCATGTCCGAAGGGGTGAAGCATAACTCACTTCTCAAGGGGAACTGTGCAGAGTAAAGAATGTCCTCACAGAACACAAGATAACAAGGGCAACAGCGGCGGCCATTCCCCAAACCTCAACCTCACTCTTCCTGTGGTCCCAACACTGTAAATACGTGGACTTTCACAGTCACAGAACACTTCCCTTTTCTGGGGGAGAAGCGTGGGAAGAAACCCATGAAGAACCAGCACTGTACTGGCGGGACAATGACATCATGGTATGGAGCTTGTTCATGTCCTGTAGCTTGCCTCCAGCCTGCCCTCAGTCTCACATAGGAGTGTCTACCATCTTGGAAGGTCACACATACACAAGCAGTACTCACTGAAGACTTCGGGGTTTTTGCCAGTTACTGTGTGATCCCTAGCTACTGTATCATTCTATTCTTTTTCTCAGAAGCATTTACAGTGACCTCTATTCAGGGTGGAGACTTTCTCTTGTGTTCATCATACACAGCAAGATGGTCCTGTCCTCAGTCCAGGGAGCCATACTGTAACCTTCTAGTTAGAACCCTTTCCAGGTGCCCACTGGAAGGAAAGATCCACTCTTCCCTCCGTTATAAAGTGCCTAGCTTCTCTACTTTTGAAATGTCATTTCCCCCTTGCAATGGTTGGTTTTTGTCAAGTGGACAACAAATCTAGACAGATTAGCCTGTAGGCAGTCTGTGGAGTACTGTCTTGACTAATGATGGATGTGTGTGTGGGGGGGGGGGGGGGCTGTTCACTGTGTGTGGTACTCCTGGCAGGTAGTCCTGAGTTGTGTGAAAAAGGGGCTGAGCGAGTCACAAAGCAGCATTCTTCCATGGTTTCTGCCCTGAGTTCCTGCGCTGACTGCCCTGGATGACCGACTCCAAACTATAAGTCAAAATAAGCCCTTTCCTCCCCAACTTGCTTTTGGTCATGGTGTTTTATCACAGCAATAGAAACCCTAGCTAAGACACCCGCCTCATGGCGGTGCTGCACTCTGGCCCTCACAGGTCTGTCCAAAGTGGAGGGTTCTACATCGAGAGCCTTGATTCTATTCACTCCTTAAATCCTCATCAGGTGGGTGTCCACTGTCCACCTCAGTCTGACGGTCTTGCTTCCTTCTTATTTATTCCCTTGATTGGGCACGGGACTCTGCTGCTCTGGGCAATGGGGCTTACTGCCCTGCACTGCTTGGCCCTCACTTACCCGGCTGGCTCTGACTTCCTCTCCACAGACACTGTGACTTGCTCCTGTTGCCGCACCACGCCAAAGCGGACGGGCTCACTCATCCCATCTGGTTCCCTCTGAACTTTGGTTCTCCCTCCATGACTGCTGCTCTGCTAACAGCTCAGCACTGACGCCCTTGCTCAGTCTCCAGCCTGATGATTACATCTCTGCTGAAGAAGCTGGCCACTGTCATCTCAGCTCAGATCTCTTTCATAAGTAACAGATTCAAACCAAATTGTCTACCCCATCAATCAAAACAAAACTATTTGTGCTCCTCCATTCCCTGTTTTAGCAATGCCATGAGCAGATGTCTTCCCAGGCTTAACCCTTTTCTGCCCCAGTATGATTCTACCCTCTGAGTGCTGCCAGGAATCTCTTCTCACTTCCATACTGACGGTCGCTCTTCTGGTTCTGCCTGGAGTGTAACAGTCTCTATCGTGGTGTAGTACCTCACATCCCAATGACTGCCTCCGTACTTACCCTCCACACATCCCCGAACGTCAGTGAGGCAATCACACTGTCAACATCTTTTTTCCACTTTCAAGCACAGCATTTCAGAATCTTTGCTAACAGGAGCTACTAGAACCCACCCATTCATCCCTATCAGTATCTTCTGTCCTGACTCTGCATACTTTAGAGTTCCTGTGCCTGTATATGTGGACCAGTCTAATCAGAAAGACCCCCCCCCCCAACTACACCTAGTAAGCACCGACTCCTCCTACTGAAACCCTAGCCCCATGGGGAGATCTTGCAGGTGCTCTGGCAAGAAGGGGACAGCTGATCTGCAGTGGCGCATATCTTATTGATAACAATTATTCTGCTGCATTTTCAATGCCTGAAAGGGATCTGTCCACTTGACTAGTTTGAGAAAGGCCTGAGATATCTGATGATGAAATAGTTGAAGTCATTCAGGGCTTGTTCCAGTCCTGCCACTGCCTCGCTGCAGCTTCCATTTCTAAGTTTTATATTCCAGCATGTGTACAGTACCCCAGGGTTCACTAGATAGAGGGAGGAGTATTCTATAGTAAAACGAAGATAACTCATGCTTCCTAATTTTAAAGGAAATTTACGTTTTCGAAAAATAGACTAGGAGCTGGAGACTGTCTCAGTAGGTAAAAAGCTTACCATTCAAACGTGAATGAATGTCCAGATCCCCCAAACCCATGTAAATGCCAGGCAGGTCTGGCAGCTGGTCTACATGTAGCTTTCCTGAGGCCAACACGGGGATCTGGGAGCAAGTTGGCTAGAAGTAGTAAGCTCTGGGTTCAAATTAGAGTCCCTGCCTCCATATGTTACATGTAGAAAGTGCTCAAGGAAGACACTCAATGTCAGCCTCCACACAGATATACATATGTGCACACCACATGTACATATGTAAACACTTATACACGAATATATTCATATCACACATGCAAAAAAAAAAAGCACTACACAGGTACTGTGATTCAGGTCTGCAATTCCAGCAATTAGGAGGCTAAGGATGGGATGTTGCCATTTAAATGTCAGATTACAGAGTAAATGTACTTCCAAGGTAAAATTGGTTCCTCAGTGACACACATGACTTGCGATACAATATGAGGCCATCTTCTGGGCAATGAACAGTTTTCTTCTTCTTTTACTTATTTTTAGTAGCCTTATTATGTTTCTGTGTGTAACTCCATCTTTCTCTCTTAGAATTTTATATTATAAAATATATAAGAATGATCCCTAAGAGCTGGACTGTGGTGGCGCATGCCTTTAATCCAAGCACTTTGGAGTCAGAGGCAGGTGGGATCTCTCTGAGTTTGAGGCCAGCATGGTCTACAGAGCGAGATCCAGGACAGCTAGGGCTACACAGAAAAACCCTGTCTCAAAAAGAGGAAAAAAAAAAGAATGATCCTTAAGACAAGATGTTGGGGCTGGAGAGATGGTCTAGGAGTTAAGAGCATGTATTGCTCTTGCAGAGGTCCCAAGTTGGGTTCCCAGCACCCAGACAGGCAACTCACAACTACTTGTAGCTCCAGTTCCAGGGGGATCTGATGCCCTCTTCTGGCCTAGGTGGGCACCTGCAGTCAAGTGCACATACCCTAACACAAACATTGACACAGAAAAATAATTTTTTAAACTTAAATTAAAAAAAAAGACAAAAAGAAGCCTATTCTGAGCAAAGGAAGAGATTTCTGAATTCAATGCACAAATTTTATGTACTTATTAATATTTTATCTAGTGTAAGCCATATTTGTTGGCATCTCTGGGCATTTTGCCAGGTTTAGTTTAAATCTTTTCATCTGTTCAGTCTTTTCTGGGTATTGTAATTGATACTGTTAAATGATAGTTTAGCATTTCCTTTTTATATTTCTGCCTCCTCTAAGCAGGGACTGTGACTGAGGCTAAAAGAAGGTGCTAGGCATAAAACACATTTTCTGCATAGTCCAAAGGTATTTTAAGTAAAGGACACATCAAAGCTTAACCTCATGAAGAAATTTGTTAATTAGCTAGTAGTAACTATTGGGAATTATTGTAATCAAACCAAGCACATTAAATCAAGAAACAATTTAAAAGATGGCAGACTTCAATAATAAAAAAATTATTAACTATTATATGCTAGTCCACTTCCATTTATCATTAGATATCTTTCCACTCTGCTCCCACTAAATCAAGTCCCCACATAAAATAATAATGTTACTGTGTTGACACTTCTTTCTACAAACTGGACAAAAATGTTTTTAACTACCATATAGTTATATAGAATCCATGGACTATAAAGGGAAATACACGAAAAAGTAGCTGGCCCATTTTTAGTTCAACTATTTCCTTTGGTCTAAACAGTGGTTTAATGTTGGACTTATCTCCCCAAACTCCATCTCCAACTTCTAACTGTAAAAAACAAACTAAATAAATAAAGCAAAATTCCTGTTATCAAAAGAATCTTCATTCTATAAGGGCCCACCCAAGTCATGTTTGACTGTGAATAGACGAACTAGAAAATGTATGAAGAAGACGTCCATGTTCTGTAGCACCTTCCGCACGACTCCTGCAGGCAGAACACTGGATAGCAGCTCTCCGAGTGACCTTATGAGTCCCATGATCCCTCAGGTTATGATGCCTGTTACACAGAGCTAGGGAACTAATTATAAAAGAACTGGGCCCATTATAGGATTATTGGGTGCTATCTGCTAAATAAAACCCTATCACTTCATTATTCAACAGAGATTTTGATTTTCTGATATCCACCTGGCCTCATATCCCCTTTACCATCTCCTGTCTCTATACTACCTCTTGGCTGAGCTACAATTGCTCTTTGGGGGTCAAATCCTTAATCTTCTGCTCAGCTAAGGGAGAGAGAATCATTTGGGGTATGTGTGCGTATAATATCAGCAAGGACAGTAAGATCTAGAGTAAGAGCGTACACTAATGGGATCAAAACACAAAGCAAGGATTCTTTCTAATCTACTGTTTTGTCCATCATAAAACACATCGATGAGCTATTAGACCTTCTGCTCCATGAAGTAGTCAGGAGATTTCTTGTGTCCCGGCCTGCCAGCAGTCAGGACAAATCTCTCCCACTCACATCCCCCAAGTAAACACACAGAGGCTTATATTAACTATAACTGCATGGCCATGGCTCAAGCCTTTTGCTAGCTAGCTCTTATATCTTAAATTTGCCCATAACTATTAATCTATATATTGTCACATGTTCTGTGGCTTTACCTGCATCCCCATTACATGTTGCTCCTTAGGTGGCTCGCTGGCATCTCTCTCTGCCTTCTTTCTGTCTCTCTCTTTGAATTTCCTGACTGCCTCTAAGCTGCCTTGCCATAAGCCAAACGGCTTTATTTATCAACCAATCAGAGCAACACATATTTGCAGTGTACAGAAAGACATTTCCCCATCACCATGAAATCAGTTCCATCCTATTGTGGGTTAAGATTTGCCTAAGTCAAAAGCCTGACCCAAGCCTGGTGGCAAGGCCTGCACTCCTAGCTTTTCAGGAGGCTGTGGTGGGAACACAGCAAGTTCAGTGTCGATCCAGGCAACTTGGTGAGAGCCTGTCTGAAAACAGAAAGTAAAAAAGAGGACTAGGCATATACGTCATCGACACAGCACTTGCTTAGAGCTTGCAAGGCCACAGGTTCAATCCCCATGACCATACACACATATAACTGAGCAACACCACCCAAACAAAAACACGTAAATGTTCTTTCTAGAACTTTGCCTTTCCTGGTTAGTCTTATATTTATTTTGTGAACTTTTTATCCATGTATATCCCATAAGCTCTGAAACCCTGCATTTCATTAGCAGTACCTGGACTAATCATGGTCTTGTTAGTCTCTCCTATACAAAATAGCTGGTGAGTTATCAGAAGGATGGATATTTAACATATAACTGCAATGATCAGACATGATGTCTAAATCTTGTCAATAATCAATTTTTAACCCCAACTAACTTATCAGTAAGAGGAAGCAAAGGACAGGGTTGATGGGTGTCTATTTCAACTATTTATCATACTCAAATGAATACGGCCCACTGAGTTTTTAAATTCCAAATTATAAAACAGATCTTCATATATTAAGCATTGTCCTCGTACCATCAGATAATTCAAATGTTTCTATTTCCAAAATGTAATTTTTGTCTTTAGCTCTCTCTGCCTAGCTAAATATTAAGTCTATTGTTAAAATAATTCTATCTTTGAAAGAAAGTCAGAATAATAAATACAAGCCCATGATCTTTATTCTTTGGTTTTAAAAATTCATAAGTAAAGTTATAGCCTACCATCCTACCACACACTAATATATGCATAAATATTATAACAATAATCTTATACATAAGCCATCATTTATAATAACTAGAAACTAACTTGCCCTTTACTTTTCCTTAAAAATGTTATCACACTTGAAAGGCAACTTTCAGGGGACAATGGACTATGAAGTTTGTAAGAGAAAAGTAGTTTAGGATACAAACTTCATCTAAAGAGGATATATACTTCTTTCTAAACTTAGGACTCCTCTTACAGTTCATATGAAGCAGCAATGTTAAGGTTCTGTAAAACGAATCACATGTACAAAAAAAAAAAAAAGGCATTTCATTTAGATGCCGTAGGATTAAAGCAGTAAAAATCTCCACAGGTTAAAGTAATTGACCATCAGCTACAGAGTTCAAATAATAACTGAGCCAGGCCTATCAGCTCTACCTACCCAGCAGGCTAACCTGTGAACACATGGAGACTGAACGGAGGTCATGTCAGTGCCCCTCCCAAGCCTCATTAGAGACACGTCTGTCTTCTTGCAGTCAATGGCAGCTAACACAGGACCCGCCAATGGCCAATGTAGGAGAATGAGAGAGTTCAGAGAGCTCATCCTTAAGTGGCGCGGCTATAGCACATCCATCCCCTCAAGGTGACCTAAGGGGACTGTTCTCCGGACACAACAGGGTAAATGCACATGTGAACTCACAGTGATTGTGACAGACAGCATGCATAAGATGTGCAAGCTCAAGCCAGACCAAATCCCAGCATAAAGGAGGGGAGTGGCCATGAAGTCTCACCCCTAGTTGAGGGCTGTTGTTATCTGACAGCTGTTGGGAAGAGAGTCAGTTTTCTGTTTCTGTGACAGTATATCAGTCACACCCTACCTAGGTCAGGCCCTACCTCTAAGACTACTTGGCTACCACAAACTGAACTCAACAGATCTAGTTTTAAAACTGAGAGGGAGAGGGGAGATGCCAGAGAGGAGAGGAAGGGAGGGGAGGGGAGGGGAAGAGGAGAGGAGGGAGAGAAGACAAGAGGGGAGGGGGAAGGGAGGGGAGAAAAGAGTGTGGGCTGAGTAGGGAGCTGGGGGAGGATCTAGGAGAAGTTGGGGAACAGAACAAATATGATCAGAAACTTGCTGGCTGTCAACCTGATGCAAGCTGAAGTCATCAGAGAGGAAGGGGCCTCAGTTGAGAAAATGCTTCTATAAGGTTGGGCTGAAGGCAAGCCTGTAGGGCATTTCATAATTAGTGATTGATAAGGGAAGGCCCAGCCCATTGCAGGTGGTGCCATCCTGGGCTGGTGGTCCTGGGTTCTATAAGAAAGCAGGCTGAGGAAGCCACGGGGAGTAAGCCAGTAAGCTGCATCCCTCCATGGCCTCTGCACGGCTCCTGTCTCCAGGTTCCTGCCCTGTTACTGTCCTGACTTCCTTTGATGATGAACTCTGGTGTGGAAGCACAAATCCAATAAACCCCTTCGACTCCCCAAGTTGCTTTGGTCATTGTGATTCATCACAGCAATAGTGACCGTAATTAAGACAAAAATACAACGTAAGAAATTCTCAAAGAATTAATAAAGCCAGTATTTTCAAAGAACAAAGAAGAATGGAGAATCCATGGCTTTCCTAGAACTTTCTGGGTATTCAAACTTGTCACATAATCTCTATCACAACCAGTTCTTCCTTGACCTCTCCACCCTCTCCCTCTGACAGCAATACCGCCCCCTGAGTTTCTCTCCTAAAGCCCTTGGCATCACTGTTTGCTCCAACTAGTTCTTCTTCTCTACTTTTCTCTTTACAAACTCTACTTCCCGGAGCTCTTCCTTCAGCCATCGCTGTACCTTACTAATCTCAAATACTGCTGTAGTTTCAGATCCATTTACAGAGCAAGCCTGAAAGATCCCACATCTGAAGTCTAGATAAATTCCTGTCTCCATGGCATTTCTTTCCATAATTCTTTCACAATTTTAGACATGTATGTAATACATTTGGGTCCCAGTCCCTCCTCTCTCATCCCCTCCCCCATTCCTGCAGAACCCCCAAAGCCCTTCTTCTCCCCACCTACCTTCATGTCTTTTCGGTGACCCACTGCATTTAACTATGGTTGTCTGCATGAGCAAGGATGACGAGTTATTTAGCTGAAGAACTTGTAAGTGGCTACACCACTGAGGAGTATTACTCCTCTCCTCCCAGCACCCATTAACTGCCTACAGCTCTGCAGGGAGGGGTGAGAGCTCACAAACTCCTCCCCAGTCCATGATGGAAGGTTGATGGGACTTGTGCAGGTAACAACCACTGCTATGAGTTCATGGGTGCACCAGAGATGTCCGTCCAGAATCATTTCACGGATCCTCTGGGTCTTACACTCTCTTTGCCCCTCTTCTGCAATGTTCCCTGAACCCTGCAGGGAGCCTAGAGCTGGCACTTCAATATGTTCAAACTATAACTAATCTTTTCACCAAACCTTCTCCTCCTCATATAGTTCTTGTCTTAAAGGTTTTGAAATTCATTTACAATGGCGCCTGGTAGTCAATAAAAATGTACTGAATGAATAAAAATAGTCAGTTGATCAACAACTGCTAATTAAGTACAGAATCACTGGCAAATGGCTGGCTGACCAGAGTCAGCCAAAACCAACACAACCATTTGTTAGTTTTATTCCCATCAAAAAGCTGACTGATGAGTCACAACCTACAAATGGGTGTGCTACCAAAGTTTACATGTAAGTCTTTTCGAGATGGAACAATTTTATTCAGATTTCCAGGCTATTCCTAAAACCCAAGTTAGTTCAAAATATATCTGAAATTTCATTCAAAGAATAGCATGAAAAGTGATTATTGTTATTTTTGACTAATCTAAAAGCTGGATGATGATGCACGGTAATTCTTACATGTGTAAATAAATGTGTTCCACGTATGCCACTGGAATGTCTCTCTTCTCCTTTCTTACAAAGGCAGAGCGTGTAAAATTAAATTAATTATAAAATAAAAATATTTATAAAAAACAAAAACCAAAGGTGGAGTGTAAGAACCAACCAGGCAAACAGAGAGTTGACGGGCAGGTCTATGCTCCAGCAGAGTCCTCCTCATCTGGGGCCAAAGAGCTGAGCTTTCATCAAGCTATCTAAAAATGAGTCATTATAAATGACAATTACACAGTCCAACAAAACTAATTTCTTTTTTTTTTTTTATAAATAAGGTTTATTTATTTATTATGTACACAGTGTTCTGTCCGCATGTATCCCTGCAGGCCAGAAGAGGGCACCAGATCCCATTACAAGTGGTTGTAAGCCACCATGTGGTTGCTGGGAATTGAACTCAGGTCCTCTGGAAGAGCAGACAGTGCTCTTAACCACTGAGCCATCTCTCCAGCCCAACTAATTTCTTATAACTTCTTCAGGCTGAACAATGCCAACACTTTCCCAGATTATCCCCCTCCTGCATCACAGTATCAAAAGAAATATCAAATTATATATATATATATATATAAATATAGGGCTTTCAGATCTTAACAAAAAAAGAAAACTACAGACTGGTTATTAGATGTAACTATAGCTATTTTTGAAAATTATGTTTGACAAAACTCTACAAACAAAATGAAATGAAAATTGGGCAAAATATTTGTAACCCACAAAGTACTAGGTCATTAATAATCTTAATAAATCAATAAGAAGTACAAGAATAAACTTGGTACCAAAGAAGAGATACAAATGGCAGATGAATAGTTTTGCTTCCCTGGCAATCTAAGAAATGTAAGTCAAAACAAAAAGACAATTGCTATCAAATGATCACAAAGAAGAATTAATTTTAAGCAATGATTTCTAGACTTGCTTTGAAAGACACTTGCTGGAGAGAACATGGCTACTAGCCCCTCTGAGGCAGAACTGGTGCTTTCGAAAGAATACAAGATTCTGGAAACACATGCTCACCCAGTACCAATGTGAGCCCCACATATAATGTGAGACACCATCCCCAGGAGCTGTGGTGAAGGGTTTTATTGAGGTGATGGGCATGAAAAACTAAAAAAGCATCGACGTTTTACACAATATTGCTTTATATGGATTATGGTCTGCATCAAGCTCTTTCAAAAGCCCTTCAGTCTGCCTGTCTTCATTTCCCTGCTAAGTTATTTCTTAGCACTGACTCATTAAGTATTCTTCATCTGATTCAAGGCAAAATATGCTTCTGATCAAATATGCACTCACATGCTCTTTGGCAAACTACAAACCAAATTAGAAAAATCATAAATCTGGTACTCAGTGTTCTGGAGGAATGGTATATGCTATACCTTCCTCATCAGAAAAGCACACATATGGGCTGCAATATGTCAACAAACTGCGTCTGTGACTTTTCTCACTCCTAGTTTTAAAAATCATAGAAAGATCAATAAAATAGGCTATATTACTATATTTGGATTAATAACAAATCTAGCACATTACTTCTCAAATGGAAATCATTCAAACATGTTTTGAAAGACATTCAAATGTTCTTGAAATGTACATTTTAATGACTATATCTACATAAAAGTTAAAAATAAATACATCTGATATCCCAAGGTTGATACCAACTTTAATATCACTAACCACTTACACAATATGCTTCTCTAAATAAAATATGTAGTTAAGCAGCCTATAAAATCACCCTGTCACTTTGAATATGTACCTTGATTTAATAAAATATTCAGTCTTTCTATTTAAATGAACACAACAAAAATGATCAGTTATCACTAATCTCTAACCGTGTACACAAAGCACAATTTCATGCCATTGATCTGTCTTTTTATATTATAGTATTTTGTAATTTAAGATTCGGTCTCATTGTAAAGTCCAGGTTGGCCTCAAACTCATGCTACTCCTATGCAAGTCTCCTAAATGCTGGGATTATGGATGCATGCCTATAATCATTTTTCAAAGTTCTTAGCAATTCCAACATTAATATCCAATAAATCATGTAGTAGTAAACATAATTCCTTTTATTTATAGGAATCAGGGTCTAGAAATACAATTTTATATATGATCTTTTAGTAAAATTAACAGAAACTGAATTTTTTAAAAATGACATTTAGGTATTCAATTACCCTTATTAAAGCATAAATATCCAAATTCAAATAATGAAATGCATTAATCAAAATTCTAAGCATAAATCCAATTGTGAATTATTTTTAAATTTTTAAAATAATCTACTGTCTTCATTTAAGTATCAATATTCTATGCCTCTCAAATATATTTCATGAAGTAGTGACTAACAAATAATTTTTAAAAGTTGATAGGAATTGCTATTTATTAAATATTTATTTCAGGACCATATATATGGCTTTGGACAAGGCACCATGAAGGACAAAAAGATTCATAAGATGAACAGAAAGATGCACAAGACACTGTCCTGGGATTTATGAAGAAGGAAACACTCTAATAGGATGAGCCATAAACACCCCCAAACCAATATAATCGACGGTCTGAAGAATTTCATAACTTGGCGGCATGCTAAAAGCTTATTTAATCCAATATCTGTAACTTCTCATGAGAAATCCCATGTTTAAAACATAAGAACCAACTTCTTAGAAGTGTGCTTTTAAACTTCTATAAAATGAAATTGCCCTCCTACTGAATTCTCCATTGTAAAGTGCCTCTCTCTGCCCCATATCCACCTTCCTTTGGTTGTGTTCATTTTATAATGAATATAACAATATACTCTTTTTTTTTCTTTTTTTTTGGTTTTTCGAGACAAGGTTTCTCTGTGTAGCTTTGCACCTTTCCTGGAACTCACTTGGTAGCCCAGGCTGGCCTCGTACTCACAAAGATCCGCCTGCCTCTGCCTCCCGAGTGCTGGGATTAAAGGCGTGCGCCACCATCACCCGGCTAACAATATACTCTTATATATACAAATATCACCGCTCATATGTCATATTGAACTTGTTGCAATTTCCCCCTCCATAGTCTGTTGTGGGATATTTATATACTGTGTGAAGAAAGATGGCTGTGATTGGTTTAATAAAGAGCTGAACGCCCGAGAGAGAGGCAGGAAGTATAGGCTGGACTTCCAAGCAGAGAGAGAGAAAGAAGGAGATGAATCAAGGTATGAAGGAGATGCCATGGACACGTGGAACCAGTTGGACTCACAGAATTGGAGAGATGTAAAAGCCACATGGTAGAATATAGATTAATAAAAATATGGGTTTATTTAAGTTATAAGAGCTAGTTGAAAACAAGCCTAAGCTAAAAGCCAAGATTTCATAATTACTAAGTCTCTGTGTCATTATTTGAGCTGGTGGTCCTGACAAAAGAGTACTGCTTTAACAGTCACATTTTCTTATTCTTTTTCTTTTTTAAAAAATTATATTTTTTCATTTATTTTACATACTGACCACAGTTTCCCCTCCTTCCTCTCTTCCCATTCCCTCTCCCCACCTTCGGTCCACCCTTCCCCCACTCCCTCCTCCTCCATCTCCATTTAGAAAGGGTCAGGCCTCCCATGGGAGTCAACAAAGCATGACATATCAAGGTGAGGCAAGACTAATCTCCTCCCGCTGCATCAAGGCTGAGGGAGGCATCCCACCATAGGGAATACTTTCCAAAAAGCCAGCTCATTCACCAGGGACAGGTCCTGATCCTACTGCTAGGGGCCCCTTAAACAGACCAAGCTACACAACTGTCACCCACATGCAGAGGCCTAGGTCGGTCCCATGCAGGTTCCCTAGTTCTAGAGCCCATGAGCTCCCACTAGCTCAGGTCAGCTGTCTCTGTGGGTTCCCCCATCAAGATCTTGACCTCTTGCTCATACAATCCCTACGCCCTCTCATCAACTGGACTCCAGGAGCTAGGCCCAGTGCTTGGCTGTGGATCTTTGTATCTGCTTCCATCAGTTACTGGATAAAGGCTCTCTGATGACAATTAGGGTAGTCACCAATATGATTAAAGAGAAGGCCAGTTCAGGCACCCTCTCCACTATTGCTAAGAGTCTTAGCTGGGGTCATCCTTGTGGGTTCCTGGGGGTTTCCCTGGTACCAGGTTTCTCTCTAAGCCCCCTCTATCAAGATATCTCTTTCATTACTCTCCCCCTCCATCCCACCCCCAACTTGACCAACCCAATCCCTCATGTTCCCATCCCTCATCCTTTCCTCTCCACCTCTCCCCACCTCCACCCCTAATTTACCCAGGAGATCTCCTCTATTTCCCCTTCCCAGGGACCCATGTGTCCCTCTGAGGGTCCTCCTTGTTACCTAGCTCTCTGGCGCTGTGGACTGTAGCCTGGTTATCTTATGGGTTTTGTTGATGTTGTTTGTTTGTTTCCTACTTTTTCTTGCCTTTTGATTCAGGAGCACATCATTGCTTCATGGTTTCTATCTTGGGGTCATTTGTTGAAGATTAGTGTTTTCACTTACTTATTATATAACTTCTTTAAAAATTCTAATTATTCACCCAAATTAGGATTATTTAGGGATGTACTATGAATAGAGGCTCAACTTTGGTTGTTTTTCACATGCTAGTAATATTAAAGTTGAAAGAGATACAAGAAAACAAAAGTAAAATTAGAATGAAGGAAAAGAGAAATCACACACAAAACAGAATAACCAGGCCAGCCTCAGACTTCTCCACAGCAGCTTTGAGGACCAGAAAAAAAAACTCCATAGAGCTTTGTAAGGGACAGCATCCACAGAGCTCTAGAAGGGACAGCATCCACAGAGCTCTAGAAGGGACAGCATCCACAGAGCTCTAGAAGGGATTGCATCCACAGAGCTCTAGAAGGGATTGCATCCACAGAGCTCTAGAAGGGCCAGCATCTGTTGTAGAATATTAATTAAAGATGTGTTACATTTGTTTATGCTATGGAATATTTGTTTAATGATGTAAAGTTGTGTTGCTTCTTTTATGTTGCATTTGTTTAACTCTGTGAAGCTGTGCTACTTTGCTTGTCTAAAACACCTAATTGGTCTAATAAAGTGCTCAACAGCCAATAGGTAGGCAGGTGAAATGATAGGCATGGCTGGTAGGTGGGGAGAATAAAAGAAGAAAGAAAAGAGAAGATGATGTAGGAGTGAGAAAAGGAGAAGGAGAGGAGGATGCCATGGTCCACACAGCCATACATCCAGACTTGGAATAAGAAAGCAAGAAAAGATATACAGAAATAGAAAAATGTAAAAGCCCAGAGGCAAAAGGTAGATGGATAATTTAAGAAAAACTGGCTAGAAACAAGCCAAGCTAAGGCTGGGCATTCATAAGAAAGAATAAGTCCCTGTGTGATTATTTGGGAGTGGGGTGGCAGGCCCCCCAAAGAGAAAAGAGTAAAAACAAACAAACAGCTACAAGCATCCACACAGCTCTAGAAGAAACCAGCATGCAAGAGCAGACAACTGCGTGTGTCTGTAGTAAAACAACACAGATCATTCTCAACACAGTCAGCTGTAAGACTTCCCTGAAAAGTCCTGCCCAGTGATGGGAATAGATAATTAAAATATGAATCAAAATAATTCAGGGATGGAAAATTCAAACTAAAATGGAACTTACCTATAAAACCAAATGTAAATATAATCAAGTTTGAGAAAGTAACAATACTGTTAGGACAAACAAAAGCAGGTAATGGGTAGGAAGAACAAAGGCGTGGAAACATCTTTTCAAGACAATGCAGTGTTTAGTCTCAGCAGAGATGTGAAGTTATAGGTTGTGTTTCAAAGCAAGGTCTTGCTTGGTAGCCCAGGACAATCACCAGTCAGTGATGCTCTGGCCTCAGCCTCCTGCATAATGGATTTTCAGGCATGTGCCACCATGCCCGGCCAAGCATGCGCTGTAAAGCCATCATCCTAACCACAATATAGTACAACTTCCTCTCTCAACTTGATTCTTTTAGTGTGTGTGTGCACGTGTGCGCGCGTGCGCGTGTGCGTGTGTGTGTGTGTGTGTGTG